>SRMA01026547.1:105720-233417 GCA_007224835.1 Danionella cerebrum | reverse complement strand
CAAACGAAAAGGAAGATACTGACAAATGAAAGACTGGACGAGAGTCAAACTATTTGAAGCAAAAATCCTTCTACACAGGTATTTATGGGCAAACTTACCAGTAATCAAAGGTACGTGACTGTTTTTGTCTTTAAAAGATGTTGGGACTCTAATATGAATTGGAATTTGTTGACAGACCAATAACCAAAATTAGCATTGTGTAAAAAACATGACAATTGTGGTGGTGGTGGAGGAGGAGGAGGGGAAAATTACCAATTAATACTAAAAAAGTAAAAACTGTTGAAGAAAGTGACACGTTTAACCTCTTAAGCCCGAGAGTCCCCGGTACCGGGGACTTGCCCCCTTGTGCGTTACATTTTCACTCATAGCTCACTAACCCTGAGAATAACCCACACATATTAAATACTGTTGTGTTCAGCGGAAACTCCTCTAAAAACGTATCTAATTCAATTTCATATCCGTTAACCACAGCTCGAACGCCATGCAAATAAACAACAACATGTCCGGAGTATAATTCATGACCACGTTTTTGTTTATGTGCGATATGTATCCACAATATAAACGGAAACACCCAAACCATTACATTAAATGAAAGCTAACAACCAACTGAATCCAGTGATATGCAACTCATTAACATTGCATGAAGTATTTCAGAGCAGGGAGCGAAAGTTCCACGAAAAAACGCCAGCGAAAACCAAGCAAGCCTGTAAATCTTGTCTTGCCTTTGCCGTTTTTTCAACAAAAAGTTATTTCCATAGCGATAAAAGTCCGTTTGTTGTTATGTCCGGTCAATAGCTTCGTGCACACGCCATTTTTGATTGTTTCTTTAGCTTTGTGGCGTCATTACGTCACCAAATATGGAATGACTCCCGGTGCGTAAGAGGTGGTCTCTCCACGCTGCGCGTCGTGTGATTCGTCGGCGATCCCGTCAGTCTCAAAATGGTTGAGCTGATTGGTTTCCCTAGAATCAGAGCTTTCCGTCGATATATAGATCTTCTGGATTGGACAGATGGTCGGGGGGGTAGGGACACGCGGAAGCTCGGCGTCAAAGCGTTTTGAGTGAAACGTTCCCAAAAGCGCAGCAAGATGGCGTAAATGAGCTTCTACCCCCCTTTTACGGCGTTTCTTTAGGAGTTTTTTTTTGCTGAAATCATGTCCCGTAAGCAAGAAAAGAAGACTATGAACGTAGCTGAAGCTTTTGACAAGATTTTTTCCATATTTCAATTATTGTGCCAAATTGTGCCAAACTGTGCCAACATGGATTACGCCTGAACTTTGTTCAATCAAAACCTTTACAGAATATTAGTTTCTTGTAGTATGAACACCAAACTTGCTACAGATGTTCTTGACATGTAGTGGTTACAATTGATTGTGTTTATTTGCTTCGTTATAAGTAAAATAAGGAGATATTGGAGGAAACATGTGTTTTTTTTTTAGGCGGAGTTCATTTTTTGGCCATTCCAACATCAATTACTCTTACCCAGTGTTCTTGACTGTCAAATTAACTCATCCACACCACTCCCCAAGAACCTATCTTCATTTTGATACCAAGATTTGCAGTTTAGGCCTTGTAAAAGCTGAGAAATGCCTTAAAAAGTAAAAGTATAGGATTTTCGGAAAATAGGCCTCAGGGCTTAAGAGGTTAAGTATAGAGGAGTTTAAGGATGACACAAGCAAAAGTGCGCATTTTTAATGTTTTTTACAAAATAACTGACTTCCTGTTGATTTTGGAAATGCAATTCATATTACTTCTATTGAGGTACACTGTACATGTGTGGCAAACTTCATTCAAATACAACAAAGTGTTAGAGCACTATAAGCTGACATGCGTTGGGTGGCGCTACAGAGCCATTTTGTCACACCTACTTTTTGAACGCAATCGAATGTAAATTTTCACCAGTTTTGACCAGGTTTAGACCCTCCCTCTAGACCCTCCTAGTTCCCATGCAAACCTAGTGCTCGAGTCCTAATTACCGTATTTTTCGGCTCATAAGACGCACTTTTTCTTCCCCAAAACTGAGGGGGAAAAGTTGGTGCGTCTTATGAAGCGAATGCAAACCGCCGCGAAGTCCGGTAACGGCCGTATGAGAGGTGTAAGAGCTCCGGAGCTCCGGAGCTAGGCCGAAGCCGCGGCCATATTTGTTTACCAAGCGCTGCGCGCTGACGTCATCGCCCATCTCTGCCATTGCGCGGACGTAACGAAAACGGGGGAAAAACTACATTTCCCACAATGCCTTTGGCATCCGCATCCATACTTACGTCACGAGCGAAACTACAGAGATCAGCTGACTCTCGCATTTGAGTGATCTCTCACGCTACAAACCCGTTTTCTCACGCTAAAATACATTTCAAGATGTGAAATGGGCACAGCTCATAGTTTGTCTGCTATGTTTTTTGAGCCTGACAATAAGATGATGATCGATAAGCATCGTCTTCAGTCTGTGAGGGTTTTATTTCCGCTAAACATTCACTTGGACAGTTTCACAATCTTGGACAGTTTGATCCTTTGGAGTTATTTGGGTTTTCATAAGCTGACAAAAATCAAAAGGATTTATATTAGAACAAAAAGCATACGCTTGTTTCCAGCGCTCGCTCTCTATCTCTCTCAAGAGCTCGCGAGGTAAACAAAACGATCTCAATGACTGAAACTCTTCTTTAATAAACTCAAACTCAAATCATCTCTCAACGGTACATCTCACACATGTACATATGAGATAACAAACGTAAGTAACATGTTCTGCAATTAGGGAGTGTTTGATTACAGGGGGGCTCGACTAAAAAAGTTTGAGAACCACTGTATTATTACTAATGTGGGGGCAATCTTACTAGATATTATTAGTAATGTAGTGACAATGTTACTGGCTATTATTAGTAATGTAGTGACCATGTTACTAGCTATTATTAGTAATGTAGTGACAATGTTGCACTGGAACAGTGATGGTGATAACGAATGGTGGACTTTAGAGTGATGAGTGGGGGCAAAGAAAAACATTACAGCCTTTTTTTTGTTACTTTTACTGTTTACTGTCTGTTCATGTTACATGTTTGGCTGTTAACTTTTACACAGTTGATATAAAATATTTTACAACAGTATTTGGTTCAGAATCTTTTTTTTCTGGATTTTCCTCTTTAAAAATTGGGTGCGTCTTATGTGCCGGTGCGTCTTATGAGCCGAAAAATACGGTAAATGAAATTAAACATGACATGATGGCCACAGTGGGTAGCACTGTGATGTTTCAGTAAGAAGATCAGTGGTTCAAGGCCAGCCGATGACCCTCCTGAGAGGAGTTCTCACCATCCTGGCATGGGTTTCCTCCAGGAACTCTGGTTTCCTCCACAGTAGCAAAGAGTTTATTCTCTAAATTCACTTTAAGAGTCGATGTGTTGCCCATGTGTACAGGACCCTGAAAGGAAGAAGCGAGTAAAGAGAAGAAATGAATGAATGAATACAGTTCAATTAAACATGATTTTTATGGGATATGCATCTCTTGATGTAACGTGTTTAAGAGTCTCCATTATCGTCCATTCTGCTCATTTTACTTTCGTTCATGAAACTGAGAAGCTTCAGACTGTGAGTGCTCTCACGGTACCCTCGATTTCGGATGTTTTAAGATGCAGGAGGTTTCTTTGATCCTCACTCTGTTATTGACACGACACATCTTTCCTCCCAATGGATCCCCCTCTGAAATCTCCTCTGAAATCCTGATGGCTGATGGAAACGAACAAAGGAAAAGGCTATTGATGGCTCTGCTAAGCAGCTCCTCGGCCATATCTTCTGCAATCTGAGCCGCCATCTGCTTAGAGCAAATTTAAAGAGGACTGTTTGTTCTTTCCTATCAGACCAGTGCAGAGAAAGATTTTTCTAATTAAAATGCCATTATTTTTTCATTGATCTAACTCAGACGGCTGGTGTATCAGCCAAGTTCTTGCCAGTGTGTGAATGGAGCGCCTGTGGTTCTGTTGGAACTTATTCAAAACGACATGGAGGATAAGGCATAGTGCTAACAAAACCTACTGTGTGTTTTTCACTTCTTACAGTGAAAAAGTAAATTATTCTATATAATTTTGATGAAAACCCATTAATCAAATGTCTATTTTGGAAAAATTTGGAGAACGTTTAAAGTAATGTGATATTGGATTCTATAGCCATGTGAAGTTGAGAACTCATTCATACTCAACACTAGGGGGCACACTAACTCAAAGTTTATCAAGTATTCATTCAGCTATTATTGAAATACAAACCTTGTTTCTCCTAGTATTGCATCAAGACAAATGGTCAATTTCACAAATATTATGTGTTAATATTCATTCTGCTCACTAGCATAATAGCCGTGCACATTTATTGACAAAACCTAGCTCTACAGTAGCATTTAGATTGATTGAACTATATGATCTCCATGTTATGCGTTTAATTGTCTCTTTTAGAGATGATCGAGAGTTTGCTAATGGATCTGTATGTATGGAGTGTGACAGCCAGTGTGAAAGAACCGAAGATAAAACTCTTACCTGTCATGGTCCTGTGAGTATACCAGCTTTTTTGTCTAAAAATAATCCAAATATTTACCCTTTTACAATACAAATGTGTCCCAATTGATAAAATCTAAATCACAGTTGTGGGTAAAAACTAAATGGATTTTGAATTCCTTATTTTGGAATTTTGATTTTCAGCAAAATGCATTTGACAAAAGGTTGTTTGTAATAACAGTATTCTAATGATTCTACCACAAAAATTTGTGCATATGAAACAAACAAAACAAATAATGAAATATCTTGGAAATTTTTAACAAAGAAAACATATTTTTCAGCAAAAATTAGCCTTTCCTTCTATGCAAACAATCCATCAGCATTTTACACTCAAGCAATGACATCATGCATAAACTGTGATGAAAATCTACATTGAGCAGCTTTTCCCAAAAGGACATTTTTTTGGAAGTATTGCAACAAAATCCAAACATTCATAAGCTTTAAGGCTGCTGATCTAAGCCTGAAGCAAGCCTACATGTAGAAACCTCCTTTTATATCCTCTCTCTCTCTCTCTCTCTCTCTCTCTCTCTCTCTCTCTCTCTCTCTCTCTCTCTCTCTCTCTCTCTCTCTCTCTCTCTCTCTCTCTCTCTCTCTCTCTCTCTCTCTCTCTCTCTCTCTCTCTCTGTAATACGGCTTTCTTTTTCCTTGAATAAACTCTTTTTTTAAAAAAAAAAAAGTTATGTTGCTGTGGTAACTTGCAAAAAGTTTCTAATATCAGGCAATCACAACCAGTTTGTATAAAGTACCACTTGATGACTTGATGAAAGAATATATTGCCCAGTAGTTGTCTCTTGGTGCATTCCTTTGTTGACCTTATATGACTTTATATAATGTGTAATCACACTGAAACTTTTAAACAAAATGAAACGACATTGATATGGGTTTTCAAGGAATTCTATTTAACTGCAACCATAAGGTCTCAACAACCATATATTTCTAAACAATCAATACTATAAATTGTTTGTATTATTTGAGCAAATCCACTCTTGAGCCTATTACGATTCTTTACTTTTTGAATTATATTTTAGGGTCCAGATCACTGCTCAAAGTGCCTACATCTGAAAGACGGGCCTAACTGTGTTGAAAAATGCCCCGATGGTCTGCAAGGAGCCAACAGCTTCATCTTCAAATACGCTGAGACCAACAACGAGTGCCATCCCTGCCACCCCAACTGCACACAGGGGTCAGTAGCTGTGATGAGTCATCTCACCAAGTTATGGAAATATTTAAAGATAACATAGCACCTTTATTTTGATTATTGGGTGAAGTATACCAATGTTTCTGAAACAAATAGGTATTTTACTTTTTTGATCTGAATCTGCACCGCACTGTCCAATCTTGAACAGTCTGCCAGCTGTACAAATATTGGGTGCAGTTTCACAGGCTGATTTCGTAGATCACAAGCTGCATATGGACACACACCAGACATCAACCCTGTGTGAACCGGCATTTCATTCTGTTCTGTCTTAGCTCTCAAATCAAAGCTTTTGTGCTGCTAGAGGACACTGTAACAAAACGCTGGTGATCCCTTCATGTAGTGGCTGACAGTCTTTGCCGCTGGTTACTGTCAGGCATCCGCTCTTCACCACTGCTCTCTGTGATTACTGAAGCCGGTCACCATGCTCCATTCTTATTCCTTCATGTTATATTCCTTCAGCTCTTGAGAATATTGTGAACAGCACTGAAGCCCATGTTCGAGAAAGAATTCTAGATGGATCAAAGTTGACTTGGTGCACTTTTCGAACTGGTCTGAAACTTGGGTCCTGTGTATATAATGTGTTATATTATAAATATATAAATATATTTGCTGTGTGACAGGTGTACTGGGCCCCGGATCCAAGACTGCATTGGGATGTTGGACAGGTACCCAAATATTTCCTTAATTTCGTATGAGTTTTATTTTGTGTGCGCGCGTGTGTTCAGTGTGTGTCTTCAATAGTTTTGCTATTCCTTCAGGACTCCTCTGATCGCAGCTGGGGTGATAGGTGGCATGTTTGTGGTCGTAATCGTGGCTCTTGGATTTGCTATCTTTTTCCGCCGCAAGAGTATAAAGAAGAAGAGAGCTTTACGTCGTTTTTTAGAAACAGAGGTGAGAGATGACATTTACGTTTTGCTACAAACAATTTTCAAGGACAACATATTTTAACTGTAAAGCTAAAAATACTAATAACAATAATGCCTATGGGACAGGCTTGTCCTTAAATTCCAGTCAAGAGTGTTTTATTTTTGGAGTCTTCACTATTGGTCAAAAAATGCAATCCCGGATATAATGTTAGACCCTGAAATGTTGACCTATGAAATGAACTTTTGTTGCAATATGCTGTTTGAAAGATGTTCTGGGGAGTTTCTAGCATCAAATTGATAAAAGTATTGCATATTAGTATCCAACATAGACCTCCTCCATGCTGTACGTGCCTGGAACGCCTCCCAGGCATTCAAAGCTAATGATCATAGGTGAAAGTAGTAACGTAGACTAGCCAGTAAATCAAGAGCTCTGCATTTCAGCTCTTTCTTCACCCAAACAGAATGGTACATTGACTGCAGCCAATGCACCAAAGCAATTCCCTCAAGTGTGGATAAATCCACAAGATACAGGAAGCATGAGCTGTCCCCCAAACCGGCGTCAGATTTGGAGGTGTTGTTCGTTATCCCTGCTGATTCACAAACCAACCCAGAGCTATTTTAGACTCTGGCTCAATAGAGCCAACAGAATAACATCAGTCACAAAGTGCAGAGAATAAATCCTGTGGTCCCATACTGCACCGTTTCCAACCACTGGTACTGCAAGAAATTCTAGCCATAAAAATAAAGAACAAAGCTGAGAACAGTCATATTGGTGAAATGAATTATGCTCAGGCTATGAGTGTACACCGACCAAAAAAAAATATATTTATAAAAACGCCAGAAAATGATTTAGAAATTTGTTGTGTGCCCATGGAGTTATTTTATATTACTGCCGATTTCAACAACTCAGCATGAAAAGAAACGAAAAGCAAAACTGACCAGAAAACTTTTAGTGGTTTATAGATGCATCATGAAGATCTTTCGTATACAATGGCTGAAATCTTGAGAAAATAAGCAGAGTGCCATGTACCACCGCATACATGGTGCAAACTATATGTACACACTTTCTAATATAGTAATGAGGTGCAGTGAAGATCCTTGAAGGTTAAGGAGTACAGTATTTTGAACTGAATACATGATGGGCAAGTGCTGCAGAATGATGTAGCACTCAGAATATAAAGTAGCAGGTACTCTGGGGAAATGTATAGTTCCATGTATCTTTCGCTGTAAAGAGTTTATAACTTCAAAAGAACAGGATTTAAAAGAAAACCACAACCTCAAATTGGTGTTTTAAGTTCATTGTGAGTTTGGTTCCAAAACCTGATAAAAACCATTTAAAAAACAAGCCTTTCACACTTGAAAATCCAATAATTCATTTTCCAAAAAAACAAAATACTATTTTTTTACAAATGCAATAAATGGCAATAGATTTTGTTCACAAAATGCACAAAATCAAGCACAGCACAAAGAAAATGAGGTGCTGAGTAGGTGAGAAAATGCTGGCTATCATCTGCAACAAAAGTTTTGAATCGTTTTATAATCATTCCACGAAGACGGAACAGAATAAGACCATTTTCTAGCTGATCACTGCCGATAAAGTCCAGCTGAGACATCCAAAGACAAAAAACATGTATAGCGTTTGGTGAAAAAATGGCCCTAGGATTATTGTATTTGGGGAAAAAATTTTTAAAGAAATCTTCACATATTAAAATATCGATTTGAAATGTTATCTTTGTATTACTTTGAGGCACTTCATGAAAGTTTGGGACAGAAAATTTAGATTTTCCTCAAACCACTTTTGTGCTCAAGAAATTTTTACTCAAATTCATCAATTTGGAGTTTTGCATTCATCAAAAATGGAAAAACTCTTCAAAAATGTGTCATGGTTTTAATTGAGAGATGTCTTGGAGGAATTTTGAACTAGAATGTGCTTTTTTGACTATGTTGAGTGATTTTGGTCACCTTTTGAACAGCTGGTGGAACCCCTTACACCAAGTGGCACAGCCCCTAACCAGGCACAGCTACGAATCCTGAAGGAAACGGAGCTCAAGAGGGTCAAGATTTTGGGAGCTGGAGCATTCGGCACAGTTTACAAAGTACTGCTGTCTTTTTTTAAGATTTATGTTGGAAATCATTTGTTAGTTGCCACCTTAGTGTCAATTTGACCTTTCTGATATTGCCTTTATAGGGGATTTGGGTTCCAGAGGGAGAAACTGTGAAAATTCCTGTGGCCATAAAGATACTCCACGAAAGCACAGGTCCTAAAGCAAATGTGGAGTTTATGGATGTGAGTAATTTACAGTTTATTTGTAATAAATGTATTTATTACAAATACAACCTGAGAATATGTTTTGTGCCTCCAAATCATTGCAAGATTTTCTTTTCTTTTACGTTGTTTAATTTATACTTAAGATATATGTTAAAAGCTTTTGGTAAAATGGACTAGAGTATTACCAAATACAATTTGTACTTAATTTAAAATTTAATGTTAGTAAGTATTGTGCTCAGAAATGCTTTAAAAGGGATCATCTCAGCTTGCTGGTAGATTGCATTTATCGTTATGGAAATAAGCATCACTGATTTCATGGGTTTGCAGTCGCAGACTAATTTGCATTGTATGGTTAATGTGGCCCAAGCATTTTAAATTAAACCCATGACCTCAATATGTTTCATCCTAGTAGATTGAAACTGAACCAGACCATTCAGACTTTATCTTCAGGTTTGTGCCATTCGTTTGATCGGTTAATAGTCTAATAGCCAGATGTCACAATATCTGCAGTTCCATATATTTTTAAAATGTGAACCCTGCAAATTCCCACAGAAATATCTTATCTTTTTAAGCTGTGAGGGAAAACAACTTGTGATGTCTGTAGCGACATGGGATATGTGGAAATGTGTGGAGTTGTTCGCAGATTGCAGTCCCTGCAATTTCCAAAGCAGAAAGAACCCGTGCATGATTATTGGAAGGGAAACAGCCAGTATAACGAAAGCTTCAAAGCAAAGTTAACATCAGAGAGTGCACCGAAGCTCTGTTACACATAGTGAAAGTTATTTGAATTTTCCAACTTGTTTGTAATATTGCATTTAGAAAAGCTAAAATGTCAGAGTATTTATTATGCTAAGATTAAGTTAAGTAAGTTGAATGGTGTAGTTAATGGTCAGAAGATTACTACTTGCTTTTCTCAACTCTGGGTGCTTCCACTATTGAGTTAGCAATATATTTCTTAGCATACTTCTTCAAGAACAGTTGATTTTTGCAAATGTGAAAGCAATCGCTTGAAAGCAATCGCTTGAATCGCTTGGATTTGTTTCTCAAAAGAAAAAGTTAACCAATTGCTGTTGGTACAAACAATTGGAAGATCCTACCTCTGGGCAGTATGTAAATGAGTAAGGAGGTTGTTGTTTTTGCTTCAAACATAGCAACAAGTAATGTAATTGGTTAAGTCTCATATAAGGATAATAAAATTGGGTTTTCAACCAAAGATGCTCTTGGGGTTGTTGGTGAAATATTCTACTTAAGCCCAACTTATGCCTTTCTGGAGAAAAAGACCTTACAGACATATCCAAGGATCTCCACCGGCACCATAACAAACACCAACAAGGGCCATATTACAGAGCAATTGATCGAAGAATTGCAGAAATAGCAAAGTATAAACATTGATTTTAGTTTTTACAACAGGAAATCAAAACATGGTTCAGATTCCACTGACCTGTGATGCTTTTGGAGGCTTTTGAGTACCTTATTGGATGTGGTTCTAAAAGAAGGACAATTTTGATCTTTTTCTCAGATTGGAAACAACAGCATGATGTAACTACCTGTTGATTGCTGACTGGTCAGTTGTTGAGCTCACAGATTGGCCCGAAACAAATCATTACTGCATGCATACTTACAGTGTGCAACACAGTGTAAACATAATAGCTTCCATAATAGCCACCAAACAATTCAACTGTTAGTTTGGACAACTTTTTGAACAAGGAGGTGTAGACAGGTGAGAGCTTGATTGTAGAACATGAAAAAAGAGATTGTGGTTTTCTACCACATTTGATGTGATGTTATCAGGCAGAACCAGTGTGACTCAGTAGAATGACCCATATTTATATCAAAAACATGCCCTCTCAGAGCTGATAGAAACACAAAGGCAAGTCAAACTCCACATACTAAGCTGAGTCATGGCTTTTCTTAAAAATGACATAATTACGGTCCCATTGACTCATTGGAAGTTGGACTAGTCTCAGTATTGAACAGGGTTGGAACTAAAACATGTCGACTTGAACCAGTGTTCAATAAAAACTCCACTTGATCATAATGTCTTGCTTTTCAGGAGGCTCTGATCATGGCCAGTATGGATCATCCTCATCTGGTGCGTCTGCTGGGCGTCTGTTTGAGCCCCACACTGCAGCTGATCACTCAGCTCATGCCACACGGCTGCCTGCTTGAATATATCCACCAGCACCAGGAGCACATCGGCTCCCAGCTGCTACTCAACTGGTGCACGCAGATCGCTAAGGTAAGGAAAAAAACTTTATTTGCACTGTAGTCTAGATAAATGACTAGATCGACACTAAGCAGGTATAGTGTGTGTGAGTTGCAGAGCTGCTGTGTGGTCAAATCCAGGGATGTGTGTCATATTAGTGATATGACCACTAGCCGTGTAAAAGAGGGAATCTTCTTTTGTTCGGCTGTCAGTCTTGGGGTAGTTACTTATGTAATACTAGTCTCTAGAATTCCTTACAATACCTAATGTATTTGTCAAACCCTTACAAATATTGAGGAATAACAATGACAGTCTTGGGTTTTGTCATTGAACAAACCTGCACAGGACGATTGGCTAATCTCAGTTGGTCAGATGCTTTATGGCATTCTGATTGGAGCTCTGCTCTAGGAGAGATTAGGCAACTCTCATCTAAAACACCTGCAGTAAAACTTTTTTAAAAGCATTTTAACATCTTAATAAAAAATTCCATTTTCTGAAAAAGTCACTTCTGTGAGAAATGGACAAAATAAAAGGAACCTGAAGGCTGCACCTTACAGAATCATACACTGCTTATACTGAACTTTTCTATAAACTAGTTCCCCTTAGGTACTCAGTTGGGTTTATATTGTTCTTTAAAAATAATCACTACAGTAAAAATTGCATTTTGAGGTCTGATGACCATATCAACTTCAAACTGCATCATTTCTCAAACCAGGATTTTCTTTCCAACTTTAAAAAATAGATGTAGAAATCTGAATATAAAAAAGTATAAAAATCCATTTCAAATAAGTTTGAAATAACTGCAAAACGAATAGTGCTAGGTATCCTTATAAACAGGGGTTTATTAATCTAGTTCCCTGGATTGCAATTGTGTTTTTTCTCTTCCAACCACTATTGGTGGAAAAATGTTTTCATTAAAGATCCAAGTCTTCTCACAGTTTGAGAATGTTTATCAGCACGCCATCTCTAAGAGAAGCTAGTGAGATTAAGATTGAATGTGTGTTTGATTTTTCACCCGCTGTGGTCCTCGGGAGATTAATCCTTCAATCGTCCATTAGAGAGAGCTGCAGTGTTCACCCGGTGTCCTGTGATTCCTGACTGCTGACTTTAGCTCTAGCCTTCAGGGAGACCTGTGTGTGCGTGTGTGTGTAGCAAAGGTACTGGCTGCTCCTCATCCCGCTGTGCGCTTCCAGAAAGCAGTGAATTTCCAGACCTGTTGCTTCCTCACGCTTACAGCTGGAGAACATGACAGCTGAGCTGAAAAGAGAGTTAGATATCGTAGGGAGGGAGGAGACTCCTGCAATGTTGCATGTTTGTGAGACAGATTTTTAGTTTCAACACCTGCTTCAGAACAATTGTAATCTAACGCGGTCCATCATAAAACTGTGTGTGTCATCACTAGTTTGGTATTTTGGGCACATATTTGATCATAATAGTGCTTAGCTAAACAAGACAGGCTTGTGTTACATAATCTCTGGCAGGTGTGGTTTCTTCTCTTCGTCTACCATTAATGTTCAGTACTGTTATTTTATACTAAAGCTAAACATTTTGAACATTTTGAGATTTGAATTTTGCTATTTTTTAAGATCATTTTTATTTGAAACTAAGAGTTTTTAACTCTTTTAATCAAATATGAAAATATCATAAGTAAGTAAACAGTCTTTATTTTAACAGCACCATCCATGAGGTTCTAAAAACAATGTGCAAGATTAAATAACAAAGTTTGAATCCGACTTTTTAAAAATCGTGACTAGGAAAATGGGACAAAGAGTCAAATCAGTGTTTTGAACAATGATTCAGAATCCATTTTTTATTCAACCTTGTTGAATTGATTGTCTACCAATATATCTAACAAAGTTACATAATTTGAGGGAAACTAATAAATTAAACTCAGGTTGGTCCAGCAATCCAACGATTGGGTTGATTCCACCAAGTTCTTCTACAGTGAAAGTAAAAACAGCACTTTGTGTTGTCAAAGAACATCTGTTTAGTCTTATTAAAATACTTTTCTTTCAAAATGCTCTGTCCTTTTAAGGGTCTGCTCACTCAGCCTCTCTCTGCCTCTCTGCCATTCTTTAAAAAACAAATGTATTCACACGTTCTGAAGCTGAAGTTGGATTAAGAACAGTCAGGGCAGATACAATAGATTTAACTAACCTAGAAAAGGCACAACACTGCAATTTAGACAAATCGAAGTCTCTTCAAAATCATTTGGATGATTTTTCGAACTGCTAATCTGTTTTTAAATTCCGTTATTTACAGTATTGGGAAGTGCTACAGAAGTCTGCTAGTAAATCTCTCCACTAAGTCGATCTCAATTACTTCCTGATCTCTGTATAAAATGCCTCAAAATGCCTCACATTGCTAAAAGACATCCACCGTAATAATAGAAGTGGAGGTCAGATTTCAAAATTAGATTGAATGGCTGATTAGATCCTTTTTTCCAAGATGGTTGACTATGAGAAGAGCTGGGGTGTCCTTAGCTCAGATTAGTGAGAACTGGGCTAATTCAAGCCTCCCGCTGCTGATGGGAGTCTGTGCTCATCAATCATTTACTCATGTTTGCTTTTGAAGATTTGAGCAAAGTATGAAATCTTCATCCAGTATTGAATTAATGCTAATATTTTTATGCAGATATTTTTCCATTCAGTCATTCATCTCTGTTGATTCTCATAAGATTCTGTGAAATGAGCATCAGCCAGATATAAATAGTTTATATGAACTTATGTAAACTTATCTCTCTCTCTCTCTCTCGCTCTCTCTCTCACACACACACACACACACACACACTTTCTTTCTTGTATGACAGCTTCATGATTTAGACTTACATGTTTATTTTTGTAGTAAATATTTTTGTCACTAAACATTATTTAACCCAACCCACATGTCTCTATCTTATGCCAAAGCTGATATAGAGTTACGAAAATTTGGTTGCTTGGCTAAACTGTGTGGTTACTAGGGAGCTGTCAAAAAAATAAGTTGTTAACAGTCTAGGGGGAGATTCATTTAGATTTTTGGCTTTTCAAGCTAACAAAACAAATTTCAATTAATACCCCAACTTCAAATGACTAAAGTCAACTATAAATGACCAAATAAATACTTGTAAAAAGTTATTTTTGGACACATTAAACTGTCTTGAAAGGAATTAATGATTTGCCAAAAAATTACCAATTGCTATCCCGCTCACCTTGGTCACTGTTACTGACTCGGTGTAGTTGGATCAAAGGTTTGAAGTTGCAGAGATATATTGGTAAAATTCTCAGGACAATGCAATTGGTTGACCCAAAATACCAATGTGTGTGCCAAAATATCAATCATTTTTGGTGTTTCAGTTCACTACCTCTTCTATAAGAAAATATTCTAGCATATGATTTGACTGCTTCAACCTCTCAGAATTTTTAGGAACTAAAAACAGATGATGTTTTTCATGGAGCCTTTGGACGCAGTGTCTTTGTTCCTCTGGAGTGTGACAGAAAAGAGCTCCTGTGTATTTATCACAAATTACAGAGTGTTTTCTGATGAAGCTCCGGGGCTGCCCACGCACTACAGCTTTTCAGACAGGACGCCAGCCTCTTCTCCTCCTACATAACACATCACAAAACTGACAATGTTCTTGTGTGACTGTGTGCTTGTGTAGATTTACAGTGAAGAACTGAAGAGTATTTGAGGATCAATCACTCTGGCAGAAGTGCTATTCATTTAAAAAAAATATTATTTCTAAAAACCAGATAAATAACTTAAGTAGTCTGCTCTTTTATAGAGCATCAATTAGTAATTCAGAATGCAATCAAAGAGAGAAAAGATGGTACATCATGTTTGTTGCTAGAAGTTCCTAATGTATCTAACTTTGCTTTGAGAATATTGGCTTCACACCGCATTCATCATAAATTAGGGAATTTCCATACGTTTTTCAGCAGGCAGTTGTATCACTAGGATTTTTGAGAAGGCCACAGGGAGAACAAAGATTACAATTCCTTAACATATTTGATGTCTTTTTAAAAATACTATCCAATCACTCAAATTATTTCACAGCTTTAATTAGTTTAGTGTAAAATGCACATATTTAATAAATAACAGAATTTGTAGAATTTCCTGGTTCTATAATCATAAGCACCATGTGACAGTTTTGTATGTATTTGCTCGTTCTTTGCTAAAACCTGAGTCCTGTTACGTAAATTAAAAAAATAAAAAGTGGCACCCTTCTTTTGATTATAAATGTAATAAAACATTTAAATAAGTTACTTGGATGGAATACATAAGTATGTTTGCTATGTTTTAATCTGTTTTGAAGTCAAGTAAAAAACAAGCAAAAGGCACCCATTTGGTGAAATTGCTCAATTGTATTTTAAAATATTATCTGTTCACTTCCCCCTCAGCCAAAGAGTACATAATGTAATTGTCCTCCAATTTCAGAAATATTTAGCTTTCCTCTTCTTTTTTTTACTTTAAAAGTCTGATATACACTATAATGGTATAGTGAAGAAAAGTAGTATGTGAGCGTCTATTGTTTTTTTGCTCACAGACAAATGGGTGATCACTCCACCAATATAATGGTAGTTTTTTTATTTTTACAGTTTTGTTCACAGTGAATAGCAATACAAATCCAGAAAAAAAGTTATTTTAAGATATTAGTTGCTTTCTTGTCCCTTTGCAGAAAAGCACCCTTGAAGCACAACGCTTCCTCCACTATGTTGACAGTGCTGATGGTGTTTTAGGACCATAGTAAGCATTCCTTCAGAGTTGAGTTGATGGCAAACAGCATGATTTTGAAATAAAGGATAATTGGGAAGTAATGGTATGTAGGGTCCATTCGTCTGCTGTCAAATTGTTACTTATGGGTTAAAAAAAATAGGGGAAATGGGTGCTGTTTTTGATATGAAACTGGAGCAAAAAATAGTGGCCACCCACCGAGGGTAAATTTTCAAAGTTAAAGAATCTTTAATTGTCACTTCAATCAAATATAGATGCAGATCCAGTACATAAACCATCTCTAAACAGACAGAGACTTCATTTACATCTCTAATACTGCATGTAATGGACAAACATTGATTATTTCAACCTAAAATATGTCCGAATAATAAATGAAGCTCTCCAACAGTCTCTCAGCAGCCTTGCTCTCTAACCTTAAATGCATCATTCAACATGTGATCATCATTCAAGCTCTCCTTCATCCTTCTTTGTTCTGTTTTAATTAAGCCCAAGTGATGAAACATGTCTAATATCTGTTATTTCCCATGGCACGGGTTGGTAGCTGTTGTAACAGGGTGCAACGGGAACTTCTCTTGCTTTGCTTGAGAGCAACTTTAACCTCTAGTATTGCATATGTAAAAACGGGAGAGCGGAGGTTAGAAACTCTCCCTTCAAATGCTCTGGCCTGCTTGCATTCACATCACGCCAACGCTTGGACCTGCAAGAAGCCTGTAATGCTAAATGCTGCTAGCTTTCGATGGGGTTTTCTCTAGCTTTAATCTGACTTCAGTCGAAGTGAAGACACAAAGGGCTGCTTCTCAGCGCCTGTCTCTTCTCTTTGCAGGGATTGATAGATAGAGCAAGTGTATGTGGAGAGGAACATTAAAGGCCGTCGGGCAGTGAAGTTTGTCCTTTGAATTCTAATTCTAGCCGATCCATCCTTCTTGATCTCAGACTAAAGATTCACATTGGGAGATTCAAGATCGTAGTGTTTGGAGGCGTGTGTTTGGACACAGTTCATGAGAACTTGTATCTTCTGTGATTTTTATGCTGACAGAAGCAGGATTTACAATAGTAAAGATCCAAGGCTTGTTTTGTTTATTTTCTTTCTTTGTTTTTTAGGTTTAATTATATAACATTTAATACATGTAAGGCAACTAAATGCTTCTACTGAAGAGCAATTTTGGGACATTTTCAATTTCTTTTTTAACCTGAAATCAAAAGCAGCATCTGAAATCTCTTGGGATCCAGTTTATTCTGCAGAGACACATACAGTTCCAACAACCAGTAACCACTCCCAACAACACTAAAATCACCACCCAATCACCTTTAAACCCCTTAAAACACTCCCCCTTGCACCTCCTAAACTGTCAGATCTCCAGACTTGCCAAAATGACTGTTTGCCTGATCTCACTCCTGCTTCCGGATTCTATTGCTGTGTCTCTCAGAAACCTCTGCTTCAACCCACTCTCATCAAGATTCTGTTCCTGGCTTTGATCGACCCACCAAATGCTTCACCACTGCACCATTTACCACCTCATATGTGTCATTTGTAAATTTAGTTATTAATAAGAATGAACCTCTTTTCTCCTTTCAGGGGTGTGATAATTATAGTGTATTTTTTTTAAGTCAGCAGTGCCTCCTACCAATTTGTTGGAATCAATATCACGTGATGCAATGCAAAAGCACCGTTTATAGTATTGTGGTCATTCATTCTCAGTCCTTTGCCAATTATAGTCAAAATGGAATTAATTCTAATACTTTTTTCATGTTTACACCATTCACTGTTGTATTTTTGTGACTTGCTTTTTGTATTTTTGTACGTTGTTTACTCCCGAACTGTAAGTCGCTTTGAACATGAGTGTCTGCTAATTACATAAATGTAAATGTACAAAGTTGGTAACCATTTAAGTATTACTTTAAGTATTTAATCAAAGAAATATTCAGTGAGTTAACTTTGGTGAAAACATTTTTTTTTCAGGCGCTCTTGGATATCAACTCATCAGTTTTCAAGTTTAGGAAATGGCAATTACACAGCCGAGTTCAAACCAAATTTATTTGATTGACTGTTTGTACACCGTCGTGTTGTTTTATCACAGCGTTTATATTCTCTCCTGAAATAAACCACAGGTCCATTTTCTTAACCATCGTTTTTACTGATTTTCCTCAAGCATATGCAGAAATCTCACCGGCTCGTCTCCCAAAGGCTGGGAACTTGCATTTTAATTGAAGATTAACATAAAGCCATAAATCATAGTCTAACTTCTTCAGAGACTAGGATCAGTATTAATGCAGGGTGACCCCCAAGCAGCAAAGCGGAAGTGAAGATGGGTAAAAAGAACTAAGTAGATGCTATTAAACTTTGATTAGACGTCCTTCTAATTTAGTGCCTTTTTAGGAGGGGAATGTAATTTGGCAGGCTGATATTTACTATAAATCCCTGAGGTATTTGTGTAGTGGTGGTCTGTGTGAGAGCAATGAAAGGGCATTTATAGGTGAAGTATGGATTCACTTTAATGTGATTTAGTTGCTGTTACATGAGTTTAAGCATGAAGAGTATTTCTAGAGCTGGTTGAAATGTCAGATTCTCATCTATGGCAGGGAATGATGTATCTGGAGGAGAGACGACTGGTGCACAGGGACCTTGCTGCTCGTAACGTGCTGGTAAAATCTCCAAACCATATCAAGATCACAGATTTTGGACTCGCTCGACTGCTGGAAAGCAATGAAAAAGAATACAGTGCGGATGAAGGCAAGGTCAGTGCTTAAAACGTGATTCAAGTGACACTAATGAGATTCGATAAAGCAAAACTCAACACAAGGTAAAAGCACACTGTGAAATCTGACAATGATTCCCAGAAAAATCTGCAGATTTTGTTTGCGTTTGATGAATTTACACTTTTTAAAGTGTGTTTGATAATTGTTGTGTAGCTTTTAAACTTTTGTGTTATGCTCAGTTTAACATTCTAGTAGGGGTTTACCAATATATTGTGGAGCTACTGGGAGATATCATCAAGGAGCTAAACGATTTCTGCTTCTTTACCTTGTCGCCTTGTTTTATATAATATTTACTATGAGACAATAATCCTTTACTCACAATTTAATCAAGAAATTTTCAAAAATTAGCTCTCTGCATCACTTAGAGAAAACTTGAATGCAATTAATGACTTAATGCAATTTATAACAGTGCCCCCTAGTGGATGGATGGTATCAAATGCTCTCATAGATATCAAATTAGACCCTAGCATTCTTAGTTTAGTGGTTTCAAAACTTTTTAAAATTAAATTTTTCGCTTTATAAACTGTTTCAATAATGGTTAAAAATAGATAAAGGTTTCGAGGTATGTATCGTATCGTCAGCAGAGTGTATAATTGCTATTTAATATTTTTGGGGGATTCTTGTTTTGTTTATTGCGCTGTATTAAAATGTATGTAATTGCAATTTAACTTTAGATGCCCATCAAGTGGATGGCTTTGGAGTGCATTCACTACAGGAAGTTCACCCATCAGAGTGATGTCTGGAGCTATGGTGAGTTCAGATATAGACTTACATACAAGGTACAGGTTTAGAGGCTTTGCTGTCACAGGAATAATAAGTATAAAAGAATTAAATATTTGAGTATTCCTTTATTTACAGAATCATGCAAATGTACTACTCGTTGTTATTTGATTGAGCGTTGATTTGGCTTTTTTATGCATCTACCCCTGCTCTAATATGAAATAAGGGTTAGTAAATGTTTCATGAATGGCATTCATGATTTTAAGATCAATCTGCTGTAATTGTAAATATATTAATATTGTGATAATCGTTTTGATCAAGTTAGAAAAAAAAGTATGCTATTTATTTACATATTCTTGTGGCAATTTGAGACAAATATCACCTTTGCTACATACTTTGATTAAAGGATTTTCTGTGTTCCGTCACAATCAGTTTGTTGTTAGTATCAACTAACACTGTGTTTCTGGCATTTATCAGGAGTTACCATCTGGGAATTAATGACGTTTGGAGGAAAGCCCTATGATGGGATTCCCACTCGTGAGATTCCAGACATCCTGGAGAAAGGAGAGCGTTTGACCCAGCCCCCCATCTGCACCATCGACGTCTACATGGTCATGGTGAAATGTGAGGGAGATTTTACAGTTTATTGTCTGTTCACTTTATATATATTTTATTTTATTTTCAAAAATTAGAATTCATGTAATTTCCATCTGTACTTTTTTTTTTTGCTTTATAAACGAATACTTCCACAGGCTGCTTTGTCATTTTTTTTTTTTTTAATATCTGCTCTACTGTGTCAAATATTACAACGTAGATGATGATTTTAAAGCTTGTTTGGTCTTGTTTAATTTAAAAATTCAATGCGTATTCTGGATTTGGGTTCCCTGCACTTTTGATAATTGTGAGGTAAATATTTTAAGTAAAGAAAGCTATTGGTAAATCCTGAAACACAGTAGGTAGATTTTGTACCAGCTTGCCGTAGCTTTATCCGGCACACTCTATTATACTCTCACACTCAATTTGTTTTGGCACAGTTGATTCCGCTAAGAAATGAAAGCAAGGAAGATTAGATCAGGACGTCCTAATCAGATTTGACTGGAACCTGCCGTTTATGATTTTATACAACATCACAATTATAACACCTCAAAATACAATCCTCTTGGCTGAATCAACTTTTATTGCGTTCCCTTGGTCTAGTGTGACAGCTTGCTGGGGAAATTAAATGAAATTAAGACATTAGGATCAAGGAAATGCCAAACTCAATATAAAAGTGGCCCTTTGATATGTGTGGATTTCTGGGAGATAACATGAAGAATATCTTAAATAGAATTAAACTTTACAATGAATTGTGAACTCCTAATAGCTCTAAAAGGTGTGCACAATGCATTTAAAAGCACATATTCAAGCTGCAATACCACTTTAGAATTTCTCTTTTTATCAGTAAACTTATGGCTGAGACTCGTGTGAAACCAGTTTGAGAATATCACAATTAATCTGTTTTCTCATGCTATTGGCCGGATGTTGGAATGCGCCATCTCTATGATCCCTATGCATGACATTGTGACTGTTACAAAATCACTCAAGAGGTCAAAACTCCAAATATTACTATTACAAACATTAACATAACAAACAATGTATGTGTGAATCTTTTTATAATTTCATTGTTTTCTAAATACATTTGTAAAAAAAATGTGATCATCTAAGGCAAGGTCTTAAAGTGTGAAGAGTTTGTATCAGTTGGTGTAGAGCACATCTCCAAAAATATTAGCTTTACGCCAATGAGATTTTTTGAGATCTTTAACTCAACTGTTCAATTACTTTCTCCACAAGTGGGTTTTTAATTAATTTATTTTTTTCTTTTTGGTTTGTTTTCAATAAAGACATAAAAGATTAGAATGTTCATGTTATTAATAGTTGACAATACTCTCGCTATTTTGATTAGATGAAGATCAAATTACAGATAACTTTTATAACCAATGCAATTTATAGCAATTGTAACGTCATCTTCAAAATGGTTGCCACAGTCCTGTCACATGATGCTGAGGCATGATCTGTAGGCTTGGTTTTCTGGTCTAGGTTGTTCTAATGTGTTTGAATGTGAGTAAAAATATTGACTGGCCATTGCCATACCTCTGCCCCAAGCGAATTTTACCCAAGTTTGGCATGTACTTGGCATGTCTGGCATTAATATGGCATTGGTATATGGTATATGGGCCAAACACAGACATGTTATGTAGTGTTTCAAAGGTTATTTATTTAGCAGTGACTTGTGTGGTCCTTGTAAAGAATCACTGTGGTACTTGGGCCATTTAAAACTGATTGTCTGGCTAGAGTTGGGGCTGAACTAGGTCACTTGATTCAGTAAATGCAGCCAGCGTGTGAAATTAAAGCTTTGTTCACCATTGCAAATTGCAAGAAAGTTGGTCAATTTTTTTGTTTCAGAAGAGTCCAGCTGACAAAAAGGAATCACTTTCCATCAGCATCATATTGTTGTATTTAGCGTCTGGTTCTCCTCTTCAGGTTGGATGATCGATGCTGACAGTCGTCCACGTTTCAAAGAGCTTGCTGCAGAGTTCAGCCGCATGGCACGAGACCCCCAGCGATACCTCGTCATCCAGGTACCATGATCTCCAGATTTAATTCTGAATCCTGAAAATTATTTTCAGAGGATAATATTTTGTGCTGTTCCCTCAGGGGGATGATCGCATGAAGCTGCCTAGTCCAAACCACAGTAAGTTCTTCCAGAGTCTCCTGGATGAGGAGGAGCTGGATGACCTGATGGACGCCGAGGAATACCTACTTCCTCATTCTCTAAATGCCCCTCCCACTTCACCCATGCCACGCCCACGTGTTGATTCAAATCAAGTAAGTGACATTCAAAACATTAATTCTATTTGAAGCAGTTTTATTTTACAGTATTAGTAAATATATGCTATATTTTCTTGTTATCAGAATCAGTTTGGTTATCATGATGGAAGTCGGTGTCCTGAAGAGCGGCCAGGCTCTCGGATACTAGAGGTGGCTGCGTCTGGAAGTGGCCCCTCTTTCACATTGAGTCTGGGGGATTCGACAGAAGATCAGAAATGTAATGGAAGCCTAAAGAAACAGAGTTCGGCTGTCTCAGTGGAGGACGCCAGCGGTCAGAGGTACAGTGCTGACCCCACTGTCCTGCTGGCCGAAAAAACACAGAGAGATGACACTGATGAAGATGGATACATGACCCCCATGAAGGACAAGATCAACACAAGTAGGTTCCCTTTTTGCTCATCATAGGATGTGTGAAACCTCTGACAGGGTTGCTTTTAAATATATATTACAAAAATATACAACATCAATAACAAAGCAGAAGGGGGTTACGTCTCCAAAGCATGTTCTGAAGTAAAAGTACATCTGTGAAAATATATACTAAAGCTAGAGTAAATGTTAATCAAATTATGTGTAATTAAGTGCTAAATGGACTCAAGTCATCAGTTACTGTTCAGTTCTAATCCAGAATTCAGTAAACAAAAAACATGGGCAAATAATTTACAGCATTCATATGCCTCCAATTGATTTTTTGTTTTTAATTGTATTAATGTAAATCTTTTCACTCCTTAATTTCCGGTTATCATTTTATAGCTTGCATTTTATATGTGCTTTATTTAAAGATATAAAGCAAAATGTTTTGCCAGATTTATCGCCAGTGATTGACGAATATTACACATGGATTTTAGACTTTTGTGTTAACAAAGTTAAATTTTATCCTTTCTGGTACTTTTGAATTTTGTGGGGAGAAAGATCAAACCTGAAACTTAATGGCACTCTTATCACTACTTGCTTAAGAGCACAAATACAGTGATTACAGTTGAGTGTAGTGAGTAACATTTGATGTGACAATACTAGTGTTGGGTATTGTGACCAATTCTGCGATTCGATTCTTATATTTCTGGTTTCAATTTGATTAAATTTCGATTTGATATCGATTAGCTAGCAATATTTGATTTAAAATGTTATTTTGGCAGCCATGAGATCCATATTTTGGTATATATGCTGGTAAATGAAACTCTCCTTCTTAAATTTATTACTGAAATACACATTAATATTAGGGTGAACACAGTTGTTTATTTTAAACAAATTTTATTTTAACCAAAGGTGAATATTCATATACTCTTATATGAAGCATTTGCATTAAGAATCAATTCATCGATTTCCTGAATCAATATTGTTGCGTAAAATGAAGATCGATTAAAATTGGAGAAACTATATTTTTTACCCAACCCTAGACAATAAGGTCAAAGTTCTTAAACAAAACAGCATAAACAGTGAATTGGGAATAATAAACCTTTGGTTTGCTAAACTACTTTTAACAAAAGTATTGTTTCCAAAACTCTAAAGCTGCACTTTTCATCCACTTTTTTTGGAGGGCACTCAAGGAACAACAGTGTCCCTCATGTGTTTAATTGAATATAAATTAATAAATTGTGTAATATTGTAATGTATAAATTGTGTTGTTTGTCAAGTCTGCTCTTTATATTCAGTCACTGATATGCAGCTCTACGTCCATCTTTTCTCATTGCATCCTTGTCTTCTTCTTCTCTTCTAACTTCTTGTTTCACTACTTATTTGTATTTGTGACATCATTACAAAAGTGTGTACTGGCCGCCACCTAACCATGGATCCATTTCCCATTTTGGTACATGACCAAAAGGGCCAATTTCATTGATCATCTTGTGAAAACACAATGAGCCAAACTTTTAAAAACTTGTATTTGGGATTTATTTTGGCATCAGTGTTCACATGCAAAATTTGGATGTATGACTTCAACTAACCTGTGCTGAAAGATGAGTAGCCTCGCACAAGACAATTGTGCCAATATTTTAACAGTCTCACAATCTGTAACTGAAAAATAAAAGAAAAGACAAGTAGTTACCACCTGACTCTGCTAAGAAGTACAAATTACTGAAAGTTGAATGGTTTTTCCATGTCACTGTTTGTCATCTTTGCAGATCACTTAAATCCTGTCGAGGAGAATCCCTTTGTAACAAGACGTAAAAACAAAGACTTTCATGCTATAGACAACCCTGGTTACCACAGCACTCCCAATGGGAAGCCCAAGTGTGAAGATGAGTACATGAATGACCCCCTTTACCTCAACACATTCAACAACACCATTGACACAAGCCAGGAGATGTTCAAGAGAAACGGAGTATGTCTCCCACCACAGGTGACAACAGCCGGACACACCTCACCGATGGGTAAACCCTATCATCTCAGCCATGGACCTCACGTTCACTTCGCCATACCCCCAGTTCAACCAGCCCACCCTGGAAGCACAAGCCAAAATGATCACCATATCCACTCAGGTCCGGTCCAGTCTGCACCAATAGCACAAGCGCCTCCCATCTGTCTCATCAGCCATCAAATCCAATCAGGCAATCCCAATCGCTCTCCTCAACAGTTTCATTTTCCTAAATCCTCAGTGGTGGGAAAAATTCCAGGTCATCCTGTGCAACCATGCATTCAGGTTGGTATGCCGTTGGTGGAGAATATGTACAAGAATAGCTTTGACAATCCTGAGTATTGGCATCACAACTTTCCACCCAGTCTCACCCCTCAAAACTCTCAAGACTATAATAAGTTCCCTTCAAAGCAGAACGGGCACACACAGCCTCCAACGGCTGAAAACTTGCCGGGGTTAAAGCTGGGATCGGTTGTGCCACCTCCTCCGTATCGGCAGAGGAACACTGTGGTGTAATATAATGGCCTCCATGCTAATGAGAACTTCTACCAGCACCTTAAATGACTTTCCTTGATCTTTGACGAAATCATGTTAGTTACTGAGCAGTTGAAACTAGTGCACTGAACCCCCCTTCAGTCCAAAAATTCATCTAGGGTGGATTTCAACCAAAGGTGTCAGGTATGTTTGTCTTTACTTGAACGGAATGCTCTCAGTCCACACTGAAATTATCAAAAGCACTATGTATTTGCACATCTAAGAAGCATCTCTCTGTTTTAAAGATTGCATCTGATGATTCGGGTAAAGGCCCTTTTAGGCATAAGTATCTAGTTCACTTTTTCAAGAGGGGTGCACCAAAACCAAGTTAATATAGATCCGGCTCTAACTTGAAAGGTCAAAAAAGAGATGATCTCCGGGCCATTTCACGCTGGCGTTAAAAGTGTATCAATCCCATAGATTCTCTATGTTAAAATGCAGAAAACATGTTTAAGGCTCGATATGCTTTATAGCAACATTATAGCAACACTTTTGGAAGGCTTTGTCGCCCACATCAGGCTGCTTAGCCCACGATGGGAGTGACACACTGCCAGTATGGCCACTTTAAGATTTTAAGAAGAAATCATTCATTTTGATCAAGGATAATCTGTCCATGGTTCTCTTTAGACTTTATAGAACAAATGAAGTTTTGCAGGTATTGTGCGAATTCTTCTCCATTGCTGCTTTCATAGACAAGCGCATTTCATTACTCTCATTACTCTGCAGCTGCAATCAGTCAACTTTCCTAATCTCATTTACATTGAATTGATGTTAAAATGAAAGATATCTTATGCTCATCCAGCGAAAAATACAACGTAGAAGATGGTGTTTCATTCAAATTCATAGTTAGACCATCACCTTGAGCTGGAGTTAGGTGCAAGCAAAACCCTGTGACCTAAAACAATTAAATCTGTTTACCATTGTGCAATAAACTGAAAATGAATTTGCTTATAAATCTACAGACTCAACAATTATAATAGGATTTCTGTTACAAGTAACATAAAAGTGCGCATTGTGATTTTAACGCTGACAATGCTCCATTTGAATGATTTCTTGAAATGGCAACAGCAAAAGCATTGTCATCTCCACAGGTGAGAAATGTATTGCTGGATTTTTTTTTTTTTTTTTTTTTTTTTTAAGCAGTATCCGGAGTATCCGTATGTCTAGAGAACATACAGTTCACCTCGCAAAATGTTTCCATAAAGTTCCCATCACAATCCACTGTCAGTGGCAGTCTTTTAAAAGCTTGTTTACAACAAAATTCAGTGGGAAAAAACCTTGGAAATTCAAATTTGTATTTCAAATATGCACTCGTATTTTCTTTTTTGTGATTCGGACACTTGCACTTTTTCAGCACTTCGTAAGTGAAACTGATCAGGACAACTGGTAGACACCAGAGGATTGTAAGATATCTGGTACGGCACAGTGAGGGAAATAACAGAGAGAGAAAAGCAATTAAAAATATTTGTTTATATTACGGAACACTGAAAAAAGATCAGGGATATTCCAGGTGGTGAAGATTAAATTAAGTGGCAGAACAAACAGGGTGTTAGCATTCATTTGCCTTATCTTTACTGGATTCATCTACACTTTGATAAAAAAGAGTCTAGGAGCTTGAAGCATTCTTACACAGAATACTTGTATTATTTCTATTGGTTAAAAGTCATCTATAAGCGATCAAGTATAATAACGCTTTTTGCTTTTCTTTTTTAATCTAGAGATCAGTAATAATTTTACAATATACATTTTGTGCTCAGTTGATTCATTCAACCAGCCGCAAATTAAAAATATATATTGGTCTGGAATTTGAAGATGAGCCAATATCTGTATTGACTTGGGGTAAAGCAGCTTAAATGAAAAGATATTGTAGTTGTGTATATTTCTGAGTTTGGACATTAATATATACAATATTAGCGACATGTCCTGGATGAAAGGTTAATTATATTACTGTTAAACACATGCAGTGACATTCTGGCTTCAAAATGCTGTGTCTATAATGCATAATGCAAATAAACATTTTGTACATTTTTGGTATTTGCATGGGCACTACATGAGGATTTTTAACCACAATTGCTGCTATACATTTTCAATGAGGGCATATCAAAAGTTTACTTTAAGGCAGGATGGACAAGTGATGCTTTTTAGTGCCCAAATGGAATGATGTGCATCTCTTCCGCACCAATGAAGTCTTCGTCACTGTCAGTGATTTGCGCTGTCGATAAACATTTTTTAATTGTTGTTTACAATCTTATTTCTGATGCAGACTATACCACATACTCCTGTCATTTCAAATTAGTCTTTAGCTATTACTGACTGAAGACTAGCTTGTTGATCACAAATGAAACGTTGATTTTCTATATATATATATTTATTTATTTGTTTTTCTGACAGTTTAGAATTTGTGTTCAATAATTCTAAAGTCTAAAACAGTAATGTCCTGTAGTTGAATGAGTTGTGGTTAGTTCAGCACTCTAACTGGCAAAAACAAATCTTGTGGCAGCATTAGCATACACTTTGAGTTTTTAAAAAACAGCCTTGACAGTTTTGTCATTTTGAAATGTATCCCAGTAAAATCAATGTGAATGTTCAACAGCTATTTACCCTTCTGCTTTTTAAAATAAGATGGGCTTGTTTAGAATGCATCTCTTTTCTTACATTAAAATTAAATTAATTCGTTTTTTTTAATAAAAGTTTTAATTAGGGTCAAAAATGTAAAAAGTTAAAAGCTTTACAGTTAACATGCTAACCATTTCCTATGAATACTATTCAGACCCTGACTATTCGGAAGGACAGAAATTGACATCTCAGCACGATTCCATGAGTAGCTTTGGATGTTATAAAGACATTATAAGTAGTTAATGCCATTTGTGAGAATCCACCTACTGACAGTCTTAAACAAATTTGTTAAAGATGGTTCTTAGCATTTAATTCTAACATTGATTGCGACATCGAAAAATTTTGTTCATTTGATTGAACAATCAAGTTGCTGCACAACTTTTTTCATGCTGTTAAACATTCATGCTTTGTTTCCACTGCATGGTACTGTTTGGTTTGCCACGTCATTAATGACTTTCTCAAAGCATTCGGTCCTTATTGCCAGTACTTTTATTGCCTTTTGATGAGATTTCCTAACAGAGCCAAATGAAGCTGGACAAATGAAGCACAATGTCCATGGTATGTGGGATGCATAAAGACCTGCAGATCATTGGTTGGAATGACAACATTACAGCCTTCATCATTGAACAGCAATCTACCAAGCGCTGTGCTCACAACGAACAGCAAGAGTGTGGTTTAAAGGCCAGTAAAAATTGCCATAAACAAATGAAAATTGGCAATGCCGGCCTCAGACTTCTGCAACGTTGTTTATCAACTTAAACCTCTGAAACGAAACTGAATGAATCGTTTCGTACCGTGCAGTGGTGAAGCTCCATTACTAAGCGCTAAACCATTGATACTCAGACTATGGCATAGGCATCACAGTTAGTACATGGATGCCCTAATGTGCTGATAATCTGAAAATCTGATGATCAAACATCCAAAGTGGAATAGTGCCCCAAATCTTTGTCCTACCCTTTTAGGCCTGAGCCAAACTTCTAAATGTAATCTCTAAAGACAAACTCCACTTTCTTGTGTTCATGCTAATTGAAATTAATCAAAAAGACTCAAAATGACTTGGGCAGACCCAAGCCCATGTAAAATAACACAAGCCCAAACCCAACCTTCCCTGCCAATTCCATGAGGGTCCTGAAAGAGATCTAAAACTCTTGCCCAAATTGAGGAATGAAAGGCACACTGACATTGCAAGAAAAAGAACAGGCATTTTAGCAGAAGACACTATTTACTTTATTACAATGCACACTTATCTTGCAAATCAAAAATGAGAGTGATGCACATCTGTCTGACCCCCGATCCCACCATGAAAGGTACTCCACTACTTCACAGCTTCCAGGCAGGATTCTGATTTTATATCCAGTAGTAATGGTTCATTTTTTTTTTATTTCAACTAATTCTTTTATTCTGCATTTCATAATTTCATTTGCAAACATATTCTTTAAGCTTGTCTTTTTTTTTATTCACTCTAACAATTTTTAAACCCACTGTACATACATGACCTGCAGTTAGTGGAGTAGGTATCTACTGGTGCAAATGAATGGTTTAATAACATTTGTATCACTAACAGGCATTGTTTTCAGATTTTTTTATGCACCATTTAAAGGCAGGGTAGCCTATTTTTCTCAAATGCTTCAGAAAACAGGGTAGCTCCATCTACCAAAACACATCAGCAGTAAGGGGTTTGTGGTTATGCAGTTACAAAAGTTGCTGGGTATGAATATGTGACAGCACCTAAAGGGATGTGTGAACACTGGCTCCCAGAAATCACCTACACTGCCTTTAAACTCATTTTTTACAGAGCGCCAAGAACTAATTGTAACGGTTCCTACTATTTGCAGTCATTCACTTTCCATTCAAGTATGTCTGTACATGATTAACTGTGTTTTGGGGGGAAGCTCTTTCTATCAGTTTGTGTTTGGTGAAAACTACTGTATATCTGAGCCATGACATAACAGACCTACAAGCGTGTTCTGAAGAAAAGTGAACCATATTTTTGTAACGTGCTTAAAGATTTTTCAAGAATATAGTAGATTGTTCACAGATATATACTGTTTATATGTAAATATATAACGACTGTTGCATCAAGATTTTTGGTTTTGTTTCGTGCAAGTCTCTAGCATTGTGTCAGTATTGTTGTATTCGCGAGGCTTGATTTGATTGATCTCTCTTGATGTTCTTGTTTCTCCTTGTGCCATGCTCTTGTTTTCTCTTGCTGCTTCTGTATGTTTTGCTCCGACTCTTTCCTTCTCTCCCAAAGTGCCCATTTTCTCTTCATTCTTTATCTCCTTTAATAGCTGTAAATATGACTGTTCAAGATTTGTTATACAATCTTATTCTGATCTTTTATTGAAATTATTATTTATTAGAGATGGTTTATATCTGTGTGTCTGTTTTTGGTTTTGATTTTAATACAGTATGATCTGTACATGACCCACTTGCATCATTACCAATGGTGTTGTGTAATTTGTTGAAATATGTCAATTTATTTACATTTTTAGACGCTTGGTTCACAGTGAAAAGGAACCATTTTGCTTGTAAATCACAAATCATTTCATCAAGTGGAAACATTTTTGCACACTGTTATTTAATTGAAAATTGTATCTAAGGAATAAAATTGGCTGTTTAATTTGATAAAACTATTTTGTGTAAAGCCCTGGTATACGTCACTTACCTAAATGACCCACTTTTTAACTTTTTCATTATTAAACTGAAAATACATGAACAAGAAGGACATGGATATGATCATCGCTAGTCACAGAGGTTCAAGTAAATGTAATCAGTTCTCACAAAGCCGCAGAAAAAAGACAGACAGTAACTTTTGGATTTAAATAAGAAGCAGCAGTTTGGTAAGCTCTGCTGAGGTGGAGGACTTACCTCCTGAATCCTCTGGGCTAAATGGCAACAACAATGTCCACTTCCTTATCTATATTTAAGCCGTTAGCATTTGCTGGCACTCAGGGGGTAATTTTGATAGAATTTGAATAGTACAAAACAGGACAAGTGTCCAAATGGCACTTCAAAATGTATGTATGTATGTATGTATATATATGTATATATATATATATATATATATATATATATATATATATATATATATATATATATATATATATATATATATATTGTCTTATTGCACCACAATAGCGACAATATTGTCACCGTTTTGCCCACTGCTTTTCTATCAGCATCATCATCACTTTAGATGAAAAAAAAACCTAAGCTGCCCAGGAACACAAGAATATTATATGGTGGCATGGTGAGCGAATTCATCCAAACAAAATAGACCCGTAAAATGATCTGCTGCCATGCAAGGCCAAATATTTGGTTACATAATGTATTACCAGATTAATGTTTCTCACCCCTCAAAGAACGAATACATTAAAATGCTTCTCACAGTGAACAAACACATACACTTGACAGCAATACACATACTGTTACACCCCTAGTAAAAACATGTCATGGAGAGCCATCCACAAAGAAATTTGTTTTGAATTTAAGTCACTGAATTGCCTTTTTTAAACTTTAAGTGAAAATGAAAAAATAGAAGACTCCCATTTTCCCTCATTTGAAGCTGAGACATTACACTGTCCTAAATAATCACATACACATTTCATAAAGTTTACCTCAAGGGTTACATGACCCTTTAAATTATTATTGGAATTTCCCCTTTGTATATGCATTGTTATATATTTACTTAAGAGGTAAATTGCTGTTACTGTTACTGTATAGAGAAAAGCAGCATCCTAACAGTCTATGTTTCAATCAATATAAAAGCCACTTCGTGGTTTGTTTTATTATTTAACACAGGCCTCATCACACTATTCATGCATTTTAATATACTTTATCATCAAAAGGGTTTTGTCTGTCCACTTTATAAAAATGAACAATACTTAATTGCATAGGTTCCCAGGATCAAGACATGTCAATAAATCAATGTTAGGCCATCAAGATCATTTTTGTTAGGCATCTAACAGGCGTTTCTGACGGTCATTGGCATTAAATAAAACTCTCAAGATCAAAAGAAGATTAAATGTGCCATATTATGTAATTTTTAAAGGATTTACAATAAATATTTGAGCCCTGTGTGCTAGCACTGCACCTTTAGTAACTTCCTAATGCAATATTCGTAAAAATCGCCTTTGAATCAACTAATATTTTTTGCCTCTCCGGAACGCACCATTTACCTAGTCTCCTAATGATGCTTTTGCCAGACCCTCTGCTGACCAACCCTCACTTGGCTGTCAGAATTCTGCAAAAACATAAACACTGAGTGGATGCTTTAAAACGGTGTTAAGGTCTATTACGTTATAATCGATAGAAAACACACTTTCTCTGCATTGTTCATTAGCACGGGTCTGCTGTTCTCAGCGCACCAGATCTGCATAGAGATTAGCTGTACTAGCAATTAATCTGATTGGTCAGTGGGCGGTGCTACGATCTATGGGTGGTGCTAGGAACATTGAGCCATTTTCAGCTAAAAAAAAGGAATACTGGATTACACAAATAGCAATGAAAGATTCTGAATAACACTTGAGGCATGTTTTTGATGATGGAACAACACAAAGCAAAGTTGATTTTCCATAATACGACACCTTTAATTGTTAGGGAGAAACTGAGAACAGGGAGGGCAAGGCACAGTGATCAGTATTTTGTTTAGTAATCAGTAAAAAAGTTAATTGCGCTTTTATTTTAAAGTCATTCTATTTATTGTTTTTTTTGTTGTTAATTTTGGGTTTGTTTTTTTTTGCACATTTGCCAAAAAGTGTTAACCGATTATTTAGATCTTTGCAGTAAGGGTACACTTTTGAACTTTAGTTGTCACTGGTCCCAAACTTTATGTGCACTTGTGTGTTCTAATGAATTTTGCGACCACTGACAAATAAATAAAACATTACAATCTTTTTATGCCAAATATTAATTAAGGTGTTGTATTTCCTGAGACATTCATACATTGCCTAATCTTTAAACATTTAAACATTAATTCATTAATTCATTGGATATGTGTACCCTGACTGTTGAGTGTTGCCAGATCTATAAAAATTAAGGTTTGTGATTTTGATCATTGTGCTCTTGTTTTCATTTTTATTAGTCGTTACCTCTGAAAATGAACAAACTGATAATCTTCTGTCACTGATCCTGTAAAAAAATGTATTTTCTAGTAAACAAATAAAACAATGAATTAGATTGATGTCTCATTTACTGATTACATTGCATGAAGAGCTGCTTGTAAATGGAGGAGTGTAAACAAATTCTAAATGGAGATGTAAGGGAATTTATAATGCAATCGGTGAGTACTTAAGTACTGTAAATTATTAAAAGTGATAGAAGTAATAAATCCTGTGTGGATGAGTGGCTGCTGGGATTTTACCAAATGTCTTTAGGTCTAGATAATAGACTAAAATTAATACATTTAAATGAATATCTATGCATGAATGCGTATCATAAAACTTTTCTTTGATGAAGCATGTTTTTACTAAAGGTATGAATCAAAATCACATTATAGAATAAAGTGTCCACTCTCCGACAAGCTCTTTTAGATCTACAGGCCATGCAATTATCCCAAATCAGTCTGTATCCAGAGCTCTGATGACAGCACTGTTGCACAACAATTGCTGTGTAATTGGGGTTGCCACACTGATGGGCATGTTACTTCTTTAACTGTCAGGTGGCTGTGTCATTAAAGTTGTATTCGGACGTGCTTGTCAAGTCTTAATTATCCCTTGGCATCTCTGCATACACCAGCCCTTTTCTCTCTCTCTCTCTCCTGTTTGTTTTTGTTTTAAGGGTTTTATGTTTTAACAGGAATGAAAGGCTGCTCTCGTAATCGGTTCATTCATCCCAAACCATAGACAAAGTGATGTACATGAAAAACTATTATTACTTACTGAAAAAATTACTAAAACTTATCCAAAAGTACTCAATATTTTAAAAGCTGCAAACAAATCAGTGTTTTGCTTTAGGGCTTTGGATTCATTCGATTTCATTCAAAAATAAAACAGGAGTATGCATTTGGCAATACATACATTTAATGCCCTATTTTCATAATTTATTATCAAATTTACAATAAAGAATAAAGGTTTCATTATTTCAATTCATAATGAAACATGTCACAAACAAATTTGGGTACTCAAATTTCAAAACTATTTTGTTATCAATTCATTTGAAAGGAACACAGAATTGTGATGTGATCCGTTTAATACTTTCTATGCATCTCATTAATTAAACATTACGTGTAGCGCTCAGCCTGCTGGGCACAACGTTTTCACAGTGTTGTGATTATATTTGAGGATATATGACCATCACATGAGCTGTGCATTCACTGCAGGGAACTGCAGCTAATGAGTCCCTTGATAACCTGCTTGTCTTAGTGTGAATCCCATTAAAACCATTCCATACTGGCTCACTCAATCACCCTTGCTCCAGGTGAAACCTTGGGTCCCAAAAAGACAATATATTACCTATTAAACTTCCCCGAAGTAGTCTTATAGTTGTTATTGCAGATATTAGCTAGAATCCCTCCAAACAAGCATCCTCGTGTCACTGACGAAGCTGTTCATGCTGGTGTCCTTCTGATCTTTTGATGAAGCTCTGTCCATGGACCTAAATACTCACTACATGTCATTACAGTATGAATGGGTACTGGATTTCATTACAACCAGTGGCTAGCCTTCTATTCTACTCAGAAACTTTTGGAACCTGATTCTCTTAAAACATTTAAGTAACTATAAGGTATTTAAAACTTAAAGTGGTAAAGGTAGTCAAAAAGTAGGGTTTGACAACATTTTAATTTTTCGTTTCCACCACAGTTTTGACTACGATTATTGTGTTTACAGTGTAGCAAACATATGCACTGGATGACTAAATGTTCGAAAGTTTTTATTTGTCTTCTTCTTCTTTTCCTTTGGCTGTTCCCAGTTTAGGGGTCGCCACAGCGAATCATCCTTTTCCACTTAACTCTGTCCTCAGTATCCTCTACTCTTGCACCAACTACCTTCATGTCCTCTTTCAGCACATCCAAATATCTTGTCTTTGGTCTTCCTATTTGTATTAAATGTAATTTGTAGATTTCAAAAAGGTTATTAGCTTTGATGGTTGAAGGTTTAAAAGAACATTGCAAGAGTTATGACGCTTTTTTCTTTTTTTTTTTTTTTTTTTTTTTTTTTGCTGTATCAACATTTTAGATTTTTTTTCTATGAAACATAAAAATAAAGAAATGATTTCTGAGACTTTTGCCATTAAAAAAATAACAAAGTTGTCCACTCTGAATTGTATTTGCTGTACAATTTCATCATTGCTGTGAAATTTTTGTGTATTGCTGACAGCACTCAAAACTTTGAGTAAACAGTACCCCAAAAATATATAATTTTAATAAACAAAAATTCCACTTCATCAAAATATTTTTAAAATAAAAATTATTTCAATTTTGGTGTTACCAAACAATAAAATCCAGATAGCAAGTGAATGAATGACTCCTTTCATTATGCACCTACACCCTAAACCCCAAAAGGTACTCAAAATTTTGGGGACATTGGTTACCTCAAAATGTTTTAGATTGCCAAACAATCAAGTAATACGGGTAAATTTGTAAACAATACAAGTAAACATGATTTCCAACATGATAATTATGATACCTCTTTTGAAAGGAAAGTAGTGGGGTGGAGAGTTAATGCAACAAATTCAGGATCCAAACTCATGTCGCTCTTTGTATTTGCGCTTTTATGTCACACTCGCATGCCCACCACACCATAAACCATATTTTTGGATGATGTTTACTTAAAAAGTAGGATTTGTCAACTGAAATGTGTGGAGGTCATCGATTTTGAGCACTGTGAGCTTTACAGGGCAGCGCTTGTCGTAGTTTGGGTTGGCAATCGAGTTTTGGCAACACGCTTTAAAAACATGAGTAAGACGGAAAAGTTCCTTTTTACTCTGATCATATACATAATATATTTACATGTTGCAAACAAAAAGAAAATAACTGACAGCCTTCTTAGTTTCACCCTAAGGCAGGCAAAAACATTCTGAAAATTTCCAAAAGGTCTCTCTTTTCAGCTGGTGTGTGTGTATGCAACGCAGGCCTCCATCCCTGAGCGTTTAAAATTCAAAGCCTCATAAATTAATGAGTGCTTATCTGCATGCCCCTGGCCCTGGTTTCAGCTCCAGGCTGTGTTTCATCTAATAGCGCTCTGTGCTGAGGGGTGAGCTTCGCAGAGGTGAGTGTGTGTCTGTCACCTTGTCACCTCCTGTCTATCGCTCTCACTGCAGACAGTCAGATAGGGAGCATCACTATGCAACATGGGTGAGCTGTTTGTCTGGGGCGACTGTGACACCCTCCACTTGGGGGGAATTTAATGAGCTCCCCTGGGACGTGCTTTAGTCATTTAACAGCCTGAGGAGAGCTGGGGAACACACACATACACACACACCTGTACACCGGCCAGAAGTGGACACACATATACATGCAGCCACACACAAAACCAGCCGGTGATATCAGGAAAGAGAGCCGCAGCTTTCAAAAATGGTTCTATTGATGGGGAGTTTTGGTTGATGGATCCATCCATCCATTTTGATGGATGGATGGATGGATGGATGAATGGATAGATGGATGGATGGATGGATGGATGGATGGATGGATAGATAGATAGACTAATTATGATTTATGATGGATGGATGGATAGACTAATTATGATTTATGATTGATAGATAGATAGATAGATAGATAGATAGATAGATAGATAGATAGATAGATAGATAGATAGATAGATAGATAGATAGATAGATAGATAGATAGATAGATAGATAGATAGATAGATAGATAGATAGATAGATAGATAGATAGATAGATAGATAGATAGATAGATAGACTAATTATGATTTATGATAGGTCAGAAATCTGTCATGAGCTGAAACAGACACAGCTGTGTAGGAGGCTTATAAGAAATGAGAAGCCACCTAATTCTTGTGAAAGTCTCCATGATGGATTCAAAAATCGTACCTCTGTCAAGGGATGAGGAGTCTGATGTGTACATAGCGTGAATGGCAACGAGACAATTAGCTTGTTCTGGAGCTGAGCTGGATATACTGGTGCTGGGAGGCGTGGCTTGAGATCACTGGTAATTGCTTGATCCGCCCAGGGTTGATTTCAAGTGGTGCTTGTGATTTTGTTTTAGAAATGAACAGCTGCTGAGGAGAACAAGGCAGATCTTTTTCTGTTTATCTTGAACGAGCTAATTAAAGTGTCACAATTCATTATACAGCCCGTGCCCCACCCTGTCAGATGGAAAATAGGAATATCAATCATTTTGCAGACCGGCTCAACCTTTTCCTTGGCAGTTCTTATTGGTTGCCGCAGTGTCAGGTCTGTCCAGGACGACTGTGAGAAATGAATGGGTTTCCCCAAACGCACGTCAATTTCCTTCAACTATGTCACAAACTGTCATGTAAGCAAGACCTCCTGGATTCCCCGGAGATGTGTGTTTGGGTGGGGGGGTGTGGAATGTTCCTCTCGCCTTGTTTTGACATCAATGACATCAGAGACAATGAACAGAAAGTGAAGTTGTCTGTTAACCAGATTGAAACTCCATTCACTCTTCTGACAGCTGACTGCGCCCCGTGTGTTTACAATTTCCGATTGCAGCATTTTCTTACGAGACATTTCACAAACCACAAGCAAATGAACTAGTTGCTTCTGAGGAGGTGAGTCATTTCATTTTACATTTTTGGTCTCTGGTTTTGGTAACAAAGGCCAAGTTGACAGATCGGACAAGCTATTACTGTCCTCCGCAGGTAGAGGAATAGAGATGGATTTAGATGGAATTATTATTCGAGGTGCTAATGGGTGCAGAACAAACTATGAATGTGTTTGTGCACATGTCGTAGTGTGGGAACTAGGGGTACCGGGGGTTTTAGAGTTGAGGAAGGAGGAGATGACACGCGGAGACTTGCACCAGTGGTTTATTAACACCAAAAGCAAAACAAACAACACAAAAAATAAACAAAAGCATCTATAAACAAAACACTGAGCTCTAAAGTAACAAATATATATGCTACACTTTTGTTAGCTTCAACAACTAACTTCAACAAAAGTTCAAAAGCACAGAGTTGCATGACAATGGTTCTCAGCACTCTCGCAGGAGCCAAGCAGACTCTCACCTTGTGTGCACGACCGCAACCTCCCTCTAACTGAGAGGATCCTGCCTCCAATTTAAATAAACAGCAGGCCTTCAACTGTAATTGAACTAAACCATGCACATGGGTGCCATTGCTGAACTACAGCAGTTCACTGCAAAACTAACTTTATTTATAAATCAATGCTGTGCAAATATTCCACAATTATAAATACTTAAAAGAGATCTCACATTTAATTATGATCACCTATGAATAGAGTGAGAAGAATGAAAATTTTACTTTCATGAGAGTGGATCAACCAAGCTTCACAGGCAAGATAAGTAACCCACAATCACCCAATCAGATCACAAGATGTTATACAAGGGAATACCGTAAATAAGTCTCACAGGGCATCATCCCAATACACTATGTGAAATAGTTCATTATGAAAAGTTATTGACAGAGGAACATTTGGTTTAAATGATTCTTTAATCGCAAATCAAAGTTGATTTGTATTTTGTTGTGCACCAATGGGCCACCATCCATGCCTCACAGTCTTTTATGTTATGTTATAGTGTGACGTAATAGATGAATGTACAGCGATCACTTATGCACCAATCACTCGCTGAGGATGCAAATTCTGCATGATAACAAGAGGCAGAATCAGCAGTAGCTCATGATTATTTAAAGAGCCACGCTCCAAAACGAATCAAAGACAATGGGGCTGGTTTTGAAAGTCGAAAGGGTGTTACGTTTAATATTAGTGTTTTACAGATTTTTCTAAAAATACCTTATTTACTTAGATCAACTTGTGAGAAATGGATATCTGATGTTCCTTTTAAAAGCAAGTACTGTACTGTAAATATGGATTCTCCACCTAAAACAGACCCAGATCCCAAGAGATTTACTCAGATTAAGTCAATACATATATTTTTTTAAAGACACATTGGTTTGTGTGACAGTAGCTAATTAATTTGTTGCTTGTTTGTTTTTAAAAGGATAAAAGACGAGTGGCTGTATGTAAAGTGTAAGAACTGATGCAGCACGTTATTTTTACATTGTTTTTTTGTGATTAAAGTGGTGCAACAGCCAAATGTGGACTTAATTTAATAGTCATAAAATTACTGTAGTCTTTACTTAAATGTCAGATATGAGAAAACAAAAAAGTAAAACTCTGAAAGAGGCTGAGAACTTTAGTGTAACCTTAAAGAGAAATGTGCTGACAATTTCTTATAAAACTGCAGCACGGATGTAAGGAATAGGGTCATAAACAGTTTTCATTGATTCTGTCATTGCAGTCTTGTAAAACAGTATTTCATAATGGAAATCCGCCTCGAAATCCTTCCTCTTTATGTCTTTTGTCTGAAATGGAGAGATGTCCTTTGAGATTTGATCCAGTACACGATCAGAAATAAATAGTATTTATGGTACAATGTACTGCCACCAGGAAAGTATTCCCATTGAGAAGTAAAGGGATTCATTTCAGGTAACACAAAGTGATATAATTAAGCTTTCTATATATATATATATATATATATATATATATATATATATATATATATATATATATATATATATATATATATATATATATATATATATATATATATATATTTACTTCTAAACACTGATTGCATGCCTGTTGGCAAGTTTATCTATCTACATTTTCAAGTCTATCAACATTTTCAAAGTTTAAAAAATTCCGATTGCATTCCTGAGAGGTAAGACTGCATTAAGTGCTTTATCAGTCCGTTTTAAGATGATATTTAATCAGAAAATAAAATATTATCACTAAGCTTGGACACTATGCTTAAAGGAGATTTATGAATAATTAAACAAAGATGATAAATAGTTAGCAGGATACTATACACCAGTTGCACCTCACACTTATTCAAGTTGGATAAAATTGCTGGAAAAACTACATTGAGGCTATTATTAATGAACTGAGAACCTTCATCTAGATCAGGGGTGCTCATTACGTTGATCGCGATCCACCGGTCGATCACGGAGGTGCTACTGGTCGATCGCGGTGTGAAATTGAAACAATATCAGGCGATCATCCATCCCATCACTTGATCGATGTACAGGGCAACCAGTCAGATGACAACTGAATTTCGACCTTTACGTCACCGCTCATGCGTAAACAACGACGCTAAGTGCTAAGCTAATCAGAGTATTACGTCCAATTTTTAGCCCATGGTCACCAAAATGTACCCCAACATGAGGAAATGTGATATCTCCTTGACTGCGTTATTCGGCTCCACTTATTTATGTGAGTCAGCCATTTCCTACATGAAAATCCTTAAGTCTAAATACCGTTCCACAATGACTGATGAACTTTTGGAAGTGTGCTTGAGGCTGGCTGTCAGCAGCTACTGTCCGGACTATGCATCCCTGGCTGATTCAATTCAGTGCAAGTCATCAAATTAAACTCAAATTTAACTCAGGTTATAACAAAAAATGTAAGCAGTTAATTATTATGTGTGTTTTGTCAATTCTCAATAAAGTTGAAAATAATTGTTTGTTGTTTGATGTTTTGCATTTTTGTAGCGGGTAGATCACTTTGACTTGGTCATTTTAAATGTAGCTCGGTAGCTGAAAAAGTGTAAGCAACAATGATCTGGAGGAAATGAGTTGAGCTGCAACCCACTGAGAGTAAAGGGAGTGAATCATCCTTTAAAATTGAAGTAGTTATTCACTGGAATAGTTTGATGGTTAGAGATCCAGGTTCTGAGTCACTTTCACTGATTTGTTCTTTCATTTATCTGACTTATCATTTTTTACTAGGGGGTTGCAACAATCTTAAAATGGACAACATTTGTTTATTTTAACATATGAAGATTTATCCATGAATTTTGCCTCAAAACCAGTCATTGATTTGTTTATTTTAATGGTTGAAGAAATGTTTTACAATCTCGTATATTTTTCCACAAAATCATTTTTTCTTACTTTTTTTGACTTTGTCAAGTGTCTTACTCCAGGAAAGTGGGCTGTTGAATGCCATATAGTGGGTGAGGCTAAAAAACAACTGTACCATCTGTTACTCATTCTGCTGATTTCTAAGACACTACGGCATTGTTGTTGCTCAGAGAGCTCATAATAGTGAAAAGAGCAAACATGTCATGCTGAAACAATATTTTTTTTTTATTATTACACATCGACAAATTTGCTTTAAAAAAATGTAAATTAAATTCCAAATGATTCCTTCTTCACAGATTATGAGGCAGGTCCACGTCCTTCGCTTTGTGGAGAGTGTCAGAGCTTTCCCTCGACAAGAGTGGTTTCCTTCTGAGTTAAACAGCCAAAGGTAATAATGAAGAAAACCTTGCTGTGCTCCGCTGAACACACTCTAAAGCCTTTTTTCATTTTCTGTTGTCCTTTATTCATTAGAATGTGTGTGGGCTTCAGTGATAAAGAAGAAATCATTTTAACACAGAGACAAGACACTTATTTCATAAATAAATAACTGTTTGCAAGCCAAAAGTATGCACTTTGAGCATTAAACATGTTTACGAATCACATTTCCCATAATTCTGCTTTGCAGTGGTCAGGAATTTAGTTGTCAGGACACTCTGACACGCTGCTCCAGAGCCTCTCACGGTGGTGACTAGTTCTCTAGAAAGGTTTATTATAGTTCTCCTTTGGGATTTAATTCATTTGTGGATTTAAATGTAGCCTCAAACCAACAGAGATTTTTATGCCACTCAAAAATAATCATCTACACTAATGCTATTTAATTATTAGTCAGCCATTGATGGAAGTAAAGTGAGACATGTCAAAGTTACTTTAATCTAGTGGTTCTCAAAGTGGGTGGTATGGGAGGGAAGGGGGGGTTGGAGCATAGGCACTGCAGGGGGGGCGCAGATCATCAGCAGAAAAAGAAAAGAACAAAAAAATAAACAGCCAAAAGACGTAGAGTAAAAGATGTATCCGTTTGTAAAGGGGAAAAGAAGAGCCACTGAAGTCGCACAGACCCAGACAGGTCATTCAAAAGCTAACGTGGTTGAATGCAGAAAATATGACGAAGCATATCTTGCTCTCGGCTTCTCTGTTAATGTCGTTGGTGAGGAGGAAAGGCAGATGTGTGTCCTATGCCTAAAAACGCTGGCAGTGGACAGCATTAAACCTGGTTCAGGGAGCTTCGTGAGGGATGGGGGGTGAGGGATGGGGGGGATTCTTTTAAAGGTTTAAAGGGGGACTCGACCAAAAAAGTTTGAAAACCACTGCTTTAATCCTTGTTGTTTAAGTGTTTCTTAAAAGGGTTTAAGGGTTTCAGGAGTTCGACCATCTGGACCTGCCCTGAGTTCATGGGTATGTGTAGCGGATACGAATGTACGTTCTTGCTGTCTTGCTCGCTGGCATCCTAGTAAACCCCCTCCCCTCTGTCTGCTTAAAAAGGCATGGGCTTATAGAATAACAGAGCATAATCCAGATTAACTCCTTCTGGAAAACGATAAACTGTCTTAAAATTTATCATAAATAGTTTTTTTTGTTTCTTTTTTTCATATATTTAATACATCAAATATTTTTGTTCACGATCGATGCATCACTAATTTACAGATGCACCACAGACCATCTGAATCTATGCAGGTAGTGTCTGTGATCCATTTATGGTTTTTGATAAAGGGCTTGACGCCTCAAATTAGGCATCAGACCCTCAAGGTTGCCCACCAATGCTTCTATGTATGCTTTCAAGCTCACAAACTAACAGAGCAAAATATTTATCAAATGTTCTGCTTCCAATGATCAGGACAGCTACTGACCCCAGGTCATCGGTTGTGGTGTAACACATTTTCAGTAACAAAAATGAACGATGTCTAAGATCTGAAGCCATGTAATAAGAACACTGTCTGTGGCACAGATATTTAATTTCTATTAAATCATTATTTAAGCAATACTTTGTTTTTATTATTTATTATATTATATTTTGTATTCTGTATTTACATTAATTATTGAACTCTAAAGGTCCCCTCTAAAGGCAGCAAGACATTACCAAGATCATGCATGACCTTGACAGCATCTAGACATGTCACACCATTGAAGGGGATCTCAGATAATGAATGAAAATACTGAAAGGAATCATGAGCATCTTACACTGTCTGTCTCAGAGAGCAGCTTCGTCTTTTTCAGCCCCGGCTCAGTGAGTGGTCAACTCCAGGTCTTTTCTGCTCACAGATATGTAAGAATGTGACTAAATTGCTGTAAATATGTGTAAATTATGTGTAAAAAAATCTGTGTAAATGTGTATATAAATATATCCACTAATGTCCATATGTATTCATAGACAATCATTGTACAATCTTATAGTTTCTGTAGCTTTATAGTGTTCTTTGGTACCCTTGGCTCCCAATATGAATGCCAATAGGCCTATAGAGTTTCTAACAGTAATCTTTATTTATAATCTTGATTAAAAGTACAAACAGTTGTTATGGGCAAACCTTGCATATCCACATTTGCTAGCTCAGCATGAAGCCTAGATGAAGGTTCTACTTCATTCTCATAGGGATTACTGGGAAGCGCTGGAAGGAAATCCTGCATCCGTTCCACTCCGATTAGCCCTCAAGCATGTCAAAGCATGGCCACTATCACACAGAAGCCAGAGTAATTTGCTTTAATAGCGAGACAACCCTGAGTCTGTTCTGAGTAATGAATACATGGAGTGTGCCAGAGGCCAGAGAGCGTGAACAGCCTAGAAAGCAGACCAGAAGACCTGTGAAGTCAAGCTTGAAAATACAAACCAGCATCTATTTCTGATTATCCTGCTGTTGGGTTTACATTTAAAATATAGCTATTAGTAAATTAAAAACAATATTTCTGACCAGAGGGGAGTCAATGATCAGAGCTTCAGGGGTCCTCGGCTTCTCATGTATTTAATGAATTCCCAATAGCTTCTAAATCTCCAGAATATTACTCGCTGTTAATAATTTAGAAATTGAAGATTATATCTGTATTAGTGTTTATTTTGGAAAAAAAAGTATATAATTATTACATTGCTTTTACATGAAATGGAGTGTCACCTTTGCATGTAAATATTTTACTAGTTTAATTGAAAAGAAATTAATAATTGAATGGACAAAATTACAGGTCTTGCACTCTGTCTTCATCTCCAACAAATTCACCAAACAAACACATTTATTAAAAGGTTTAATTAAAATTTTAAATGTGAAATCACAATGATGACTTTCTCTAAACTTTAGCGGTGGCCTAGAACCACCAATACTGCTGATAGTAAGGCCCCATGCAGTGATGGAAGCCTTAGGTTTGTTTGTGGCTCTTAAAGCGCAAGTTATAAATCTTATATAGATAATCTTATATATCTTCGTCCTACACATAAATATACCCCAGATTACATTTTACTTAATTTGATACGTTTCAGTTAAAAAAAAAGTTTAAAAACCACATATAGTACAGTTTAGTTGATTCCAATGACCCGCTTGTCATTTACTGGGGCAGGATCTTAAACAAAACAATTACAGATATTAATAGATTTGCATTTTAACCTTTAGAAGTCTCTGCATGCATGTGTCAATCACACTGGCTGTTTCAAATCAAGTATAAATGTTGCAAACCCACTTTTTGTTTCATTTTAATTTCAAATATAATGTGTAGGTTTCAAAAAGGTTATTGCCTTTGATTTTTTTGGTTTTAAACAAACATTATAGGAATTATGTCACATAATTTGCAAGGTAATTCAAATCACAATCATTTTTCAGTTTCATTTTACAGGATCCAAATCAGTCCATCTAGTGGTGAAAATAAGTGATAAACCTTGGAAGTACAATACCTGTGATACAGCTTGTGTTTTTTTTTTTAAGTTCTGATGCAAAAAGAACACAATGGCACAAAATGTGCTAGGGAGAGTGTACACGGTAGTTAGTAAACTGAGATTATCCAGAATCATACACTAGAAGCCACACAAATTCTGTTTCTTCAAGGAATATCTAGACATTTTTGTGACCATAAAGTGCCTGGACTTCAGATCATCCTCAATCGTCTAAAACTCTGAAGAGTACAGTGTCCTCATCAGTAAACTGGGGAACTAGGACCCAGGGAGAGCACCATTTGCTATCATAACTACCACCACTTTGTAATCTAAATGTATATTGTCTTCCAGTTACTAAAGTGCTCTAAACTATAACATAAAATAGCTTAAAAAGCAATATGTTTAAGGGTTTTGTGTTTGGTCACAATCAAAGAGGCCTAATTTGCAGGTTTGTTGGTTAGAGATGATTATGTTAATGCAGTTTCAGCAAACCGTTCATAGCCTCCAGCAGGGAAATTACACTGCAGTGAAATAATTAAGTCTTTTTTTCCATTATTTGACTCACAAATTATACATGAAAAATCATGTTTAAAACTGCTGTTTCAGTCCTTTTAGGCTCTGATTCATCTAACAGTGGTATAAATTCCCTGTTTTTCCAGATTTTTTAAAAACTGTAGCAATGACTAGCATTTTACTAGTATTTCAGATGACCCAGGAGTAATTAAATTAGCTGTAATTTTCCTTTTTACTTCTTCAATGCTTTTAATAGCATTCTCTTCTATTAAAGCCCAGCATTACACCAGGAGAGAGCTGCCACCAGTACTCTACCGTTACTGATCAATAGCTCTCCGCTCAGCATTTCATGAGGGAGATATTGTGTTAGATGAGCCGTTCCCCGGAGCTGGAGCACCAGAGACACAACACAGTGTTCCGATTGCAACGCAGTGAACCGGCTCAGCCTCGATCCAGAATCAGCTGACAAGCAACTTATATATGGCAATCATCCCAACCATGCTGGCAAGCATCCAATTACAGGCTCAATCGAGTCAAACACCACCATCATCCAAACACATTGTACACTGGTGTCATCCCAGCACATCCAGTCTAAGACAATCTTTCAGGGAAGTGGATAAAGACAGATGTGCTTTTCCAATGAAGAGTAGCTTAAAGGAGCATTTCACATGTGAGCAGTGTGTTCTTGTGAGGCTTCTGAAGTGGTAGATTGGATTAGAGTGCAACTGGAATTGGATCGATCTGAGTGTGTTCTGCAGTTTTCATTGTTACTGATCTCAATCAAGCTGGTTAATGGCAGTGGTGTACATGTTTACAACATTAGTTTTATTATTATTATTTTGTGTTTGTGGTTATCGTCATTGCATTAGTTGTTTCAAAGAAAGCCTAGGAAGCTTACTGTAGGAAACTCAGAATCGAAGACCAGAGATTTTGGGGTAACAGAACAAGTTTAATGCTCAGAGCTGCAGTCATCCAAAATCCTTAAACACAGGAAACTAAAACATTCTTTCTTTGTATCTTATATATTGGAAACCTTTGGGGGATGCCCACAAAAGGAGTGGTCAGTTCAAAGCTTGATCAGATAACAAGACTGTAAATCAAAGAACACCTACCTAAATTCCATCAGCCCCCCAACAAGAACAACATACATTGGCTGGTATTATGTAAAAAGATCTTAATAAGCAATTCTTTGTAAATCATCACAATCCTTAAGTGATGAATCTTAAATACCAAATACAAAGTTAAACACAACTTATGGCCGTTGTTAAATAGTTATGTAGGAAAAACATAGCTCACAACGGATGTTAAATTTGTAATCCTACACTTATGCATATATAAAATGCACAGTGTTTTAGATTATTTATTTAAGCCCTGTATACCATCCATCCATTATTATTTGTTACCAAATAATATCCATCAATGTCTTTTCTGATTAAGGTTCTACTGGTCCTCACATTGGACAAAAGGTATTGCAGTCCATCTCTTGGCCACATTCACCCACACATTCATTCTTAAAGGACAACAGCACCCTGGATGTAAACATTATGAGAATTTTGCACATGTTGAACATTATTTCATTAGGTTTAATTGTGGGGGAAACTGGGTATTAATGACTTCCTGATTCAAAATTTTTGTTTGGGTTGCATTGTTTTCATGGTACAAAACCTCTGGGGTGGGCTTTTCCTGTGATGAAGTCAGAGCTAAACTCAACATGTCGAAACTCTGGATTTGTGGCAAACTTTCTCTCTCCTTCAGTCTCAGGTATGTAAAATTTCCAGTAATGGCAGGTGCTAACATATATTGTTTGTGTAATGGGGGGCTATGTCGTGAAGGTAGATCATAACGTTTGCTCACTCCTCACTTTCTAGATAGCCATACCGTTCTCCGTGCAGCTGTACACTCCCATCTTCCAAATGGTCTCTGTCAGAAGAGGTGTGAAACAGAAGGGGCTTATGATCCTTAAGGGGAATTTTAGAGCAACCAATCACCCTAACTATTTTTTTGGACCTTGGAGGAACAATAGAGTAACTGCAGGAAAACAAACAAAAGCACGAAGAGGCCATGTATGCTATTTTTTTTTTAAATATATATATATATATATATATATATATATATATATATATATATATATATATATAATTTATACCTTCAACATACTTCTTTTGATGTTTTCCTTACGTAACGTCAACCGCAAAATTGGTTCTTAAATCATTAATTAAAAAAATAAAAATAATCTAAGTTTATTTTTTATTGCAAGTAATGAAGCTGTTTAATTTCCCACAATACAAAACGGTACAACAGATGTGTATCTTATGCTGATATAACCAATATCTAAACAATCGATTGATCATGTCCACATTTCTTTTGAGAGTTTTTACAACAAAAAAATTGGAAATTCTGACAATATGTCAAAATCGGCCATGACTAGTGTGAACAAACACCTTACTATGAAAAGTAATGAGGCTAATGTTTTATGTAGTTATTCATCCATTCTTCAAAGTGTTATTTAGTTTGTTTTACAGAGCAAATAAACAACAACAAATTGGTAACTAGTAAACAAACTTTGATGTTGGCTTGTTTAAAAGTATTTTCTTAAGCAAAATGGACTGGTTGTCAAGATAGAAATTTTATACAAGTTACATAAATCGACCCACATGTCTTTACTATTTACCAAAGTAGAGACAGATTTCAGAAAATTTGGTTGCTGGGGTATAGTTTGGTTACTAGGGAGCCATCAGTGATCTAAAATTTTTCTGTTTACAGATTAACATAAATAAATCCTTATTTCTCTTTGGGATGCTTCATCTTGCAGATATTTTCATTGCCATTTCCACTTTATTTTCAATGGTCATCAATGTTAAATGTTGAACAAATATTGAAATACTTTTGGTTGGTTTATTATCACACAAACTGCTAACCTCCAAAAGTGTAGTTGACTTTCACAAGCCAAAACATTTGTAGTCCAGCTACACCTCTATATCATTCTAATCTCTCATTGCATTAAACTCCTAAACTCATTGTTTAGGAAGACCTCGAATCCATTTAAAGGGGGAAAACCGTTCTATGCTTTGGTATTCAGACTGTATCTGCGCGGGCAAACATCTATTGGGAAACATAGTTTTTACGATTAGTATGCATGCAGTAGCCAGCCGCCTCATCTGCCAGGCCCTCAGAGGTGTCCCTCGGGCACGCTGATGGTCAACATCCCCCTCATAGGTGGAGCTGCCGCTGACACACACGTCAGAGAGAGGCAAAGCCCCTGTGGCTGTTCAGCACATTCTCCGGCACTTATGCAGATTGTCACGGAGATGTAGTACAGGAAGGGTCTGCATGAGAATTGTTCATTAGTCACCTACACAGGACACAGACAAACCCGCAGTCTGCATGTGAAAATGCATACCTTTCTGCATTGTAGCAGTCAGAAGGACATGAGTCACGATTAAAATTAAACACATTCTTAGATCTAGGCAGACTGCAGATCATGGCTTCTAGATCAACCACAAATCTTAGTTTTAACCCCATTAAACAACATGAAGATGAATTATGATGCAAAGCATGTCGAATGCATACCTACGAGACCAATCAGGCCATTCCTAGATTAGCGTTGAATTTAGCATTACGTTTAGGCTTTGTACATATAGAAACAGGAATATCTGCTTGATTTCTAGCTACCGATGTTGTTTCTTGAGCTCTTTTACATCAAATATCAACCATCGTTGAGGCTTCAATTGAGGAATAAAAATCAAAAGGAGAAAAAAAAGGAGTTTGAAGTTGATTGTGAGCAACGGCGAACACTCAGCCACTACAGACATACAGCTGTCATGCTGGTTTGTTTCTGGCCTCTCTTCATCTGCCCTCCTGCTGTGCTCTGCCACCATAATGCTCATCATGACTGGACCACTTGACTGGTCACGAAAGAGCCCAGAGAGCGAGAGAGAACACTGCTGAGACCTCCACTCAGTCCAGAACAACAACATCTTCAGGGGGTGAGAGAATAAACCAAAGAACTGGATCCAGATAAAGGAACCAATCAGAACTGCGACCCAGCGTCTGCTTGATACCCACCGGCCAATCAGAGAAGTTTACTTCTGTTTGGAGAGTTCTTGCGGACGTGTTTGAACTGAGAATGAAAAAAGCTGGGGTTTGGGATTGTGAGGTGCTAGTTTGACCCTTGCTGTGAGCTGCTGTTCACTTTTAGGAGTGTCGGGGAGGTTCTGGTCATTGTAATCCACCTGCTGGTTTACTGATTATTGGACACCTCTGGATAGAGCACCCTGTCAATCAAAGGCATGTTGATGGCGGAAGGGAAATTCTAACCTTGGGTTAGGAACATTAGACAAGGTTAAAAATTGAACTGTGAATTTATATTTGGTTGTATGCATTTGAGACGCCGCAACACCCAACTCTCCCTCCAGAGGTCAGTGTGCAAGCAACTGCAACTGACATTTATTGACTGGTAACTTGAGTTTGGAAATGGGATTTATCTCATGCCCATCGTGTTGACATTTCTAACAAAAAAAATGTTTACAAATATAAATTTTATGTATACATGTTCTTCAAATTTTTATTTTTCATTTACATGTAGGAGTGTAGACCAACAAACCTCTGTAACTTCGAAAACGAAAAAGCGACCAAGAAGACAAATTAATTAATTCTCATCACGTTCTTTTATGCAGCCACTTCAAAGATAATTGGATTTATTCCCCAAATTAAATGATCTGAGGAAAAATGCACAGCCAATATAGTGACCATTGGCAACTAGTGTTTTTCTTGAAATATCTCATCATTTTTGTTCTTCAAAAGCAAACATATTATGATGGACGTATGATTAATATCTGTCTTAAAAATGGATATTAGTGATATTTCCTCAACAGAAAAACATTTACACTTTTACACAAAAAGAGGCATATTCCGTGTGCAAGTAAATACATTATTAATTCATGTACCACTTATATCGCCCACCAAATTGTATACAAAGTAATTAGATATTTGATGCATTATTTTAAATAAATGAAAACATCAAGCCTCCATGTTCTCAACAAACCAATATTCTTGTGAATCTTTACATTCAGATTTCATCTAAAATATAATTTCAGGGTTGAGACATATTTCTCTTGAATGTTAAACGTGTTAAACATACGTTCTTGACCTTAAAGATGAACGAAAAGCTACCGCTGAAGGCTATATTTGTTTTGCTAAATCAAAAAGAAAACACAACGGACTAAAGTAATAGAAGTCAGGCTTTGCTCTTATGTTGATGCACTCTTTGTGACAACAAACGGCTTCAGTGTGTTTTATGTAAAGATAAAAAATCTGCACCTTTGTTAAAGATGCCCATTAATACTTTTCCTTTATCTTCCAGACTATGGAAAGCTCAGCAGAACCTGGAAGGTCCACATAACCGCCCACATACAGTATACTCTGGAACAGTGAGGAATCACTCGTTTCATTAAAAGAGATGTGGGTATGCACTTCAAAGTCTGTTTACATAAGTGAGTAAAAGAAAGCTTTATATTAGAAGTGGTGCATGGTTAAAAGGCTGTTGCCACTTTGTTGGCTTCATTGAAATACATCTTGTGATGCACAGTATTTTTAAAGCAATGTGCTATTAGCAGTGTTTTAATTAATGCTATTATTCTGTTACTTTTAGCGTTCCTTTACATTTAATTAATTAAATGTAAAGGAACGCTAAAAGTAACAGAATAATAGCATGCTATAATTGCATACATACACATATTTAACGTCGATATAAATACTCATCTTGAATTCATTTTGAAAGCAAGTGCTCAGGTCAAGCACGTGATTTTCTTCAAATAAAAAATATATTAATACAAAGCAAACATTTGCAGAATTATTAATTATAGATACTTCAGTAAGATGGAGAAACAAAGCCTTGAGAAATCAATTCCTTGAGACCTCAGATAAAAGTCACATGTTATTATTCATACACAAGAATCAAAGGTTCTTAAAATTCATCAAAGGTTTTTAGTTAGTTACCAAAGTCTGCAATGCCCTCTAAAACTGACAATGTGCCCAGAAGTCACTAGTTTTTAGGATCCTGCCTTTTCAATGCCATCTAAACCTTTTAAAAACGATGCAGCTTTTAGTTTGCTCATGAACAACCATGGATTCAAAAGTCTGTGTGGTGACCTCAGGCCTAAAGAGCTTTGCTCTTATTCTCCCATCAGCTGAATCATTGACGGCATAGGGAACATATTTCATTCATGAAGGAAAAGTTGCAAACATTTCTTGCATTTTTTAACTTCAAATTGTGATGATTGTGGGTCAGTATAATATAATCCAGTTTCAGCTCTAGAATAAGTGAGTTGATTCGTAAAATATCTACCAATCAGCAGCGAGAGGCAGGGCAAGCAGCCCTCTTACCTATAAAGGGACAGAGAGCAAAACAAGAATGTTTTGACAAGAAAGTAATTTGATGTGATTTAAGCAATGTTTTTTAACAATGCCATTGAGAAATATAACCATAGTTTATTACAGACTTTCCCATAAAACAGTAAAGATTCATATGATGTCATGAAAATAGTTAATGCCACAATAGTTCATTAAAACAAGAGCATTGTTGAAAATTGTTCAACTTCACCCCAAAGTCGATCTAAAATAATATTTAGTTTTAAATCTGTTGATTCATTCTTCACTTGTTTTTACGTGATCAGAATGAACGATTTAATAGAACAATAATTTAGGGACCACTCGTTTCTTATGAATGTGTAAATACATTTGCTGAGCAAGTATTTGTAACTTGTTGTTAAATTCTTATTGATCTATTGATATATCTCTCTACAGATATATCTCTACCAACACAGTCCAACCCTCACAGAGGAACAAAGCAAAGTCTTGTGTTTAATGGGGTAAACCTATTGTAATCCACAGAGGGGGTACCTTTCCGTGGTTTTTTGTTTACTGGCAGCAAACACAAGCATAGTTCAACCAGTAGCCCTTGTAAGGAAGATATCACAATCCTGTTGCATTAGAAAAAATCAACAGAAAAGATTTTGGTAACTCATACAAGCAGCTCCACATTCCTCATCCTCTTTTTCACATGGAATATACGATTGTCAAGACTGGTTTATGCTTGAGTGTCTGCAGATCACACTTAGTGTTATTTCAGGTCCAGGCACATAAATAAAAATGTCAATCTCTTTGGATAATGAGTTTTTAGCGTAGACCTTAGATTCGTGTATATTTTTAATCTGTGTTGTGTATTGTTCACGTGAGACTTACTAATGGTTCAGTTATAAAATCCAGTTATTTAATGGATTTAGCAGGTACTTTTTCTCTTCAATGTCTGCTTTTACCCATGCCACAATAAACTTGTCAGATCACAGAGCCCGGGGCAGCACAGTGCTGATGTAAAGAGAAAGATCCTGCTGAGAGATTTAGACTTAAATGTTCTATTCGTTCTCAACTACTGACAAATGGCCAATGCACAGGGGTCCGTTCAGCCCGGCATAAGCAGGGCTAAATGGTCAGGTTTTAAGCCTACCACTAGCACTATATGCTCATTAATCATGCGCTGTAGCCGAGAGGCTCCTAACAGAATTTTAAAGCTGTGTGTAAAGTCCCTGCAGCCAGTAAAAGAAACCAAAGTCATCTTTCACACTTTGGGACTCTCAGACTTTGCTTCGTTTAAGCAAATCATTCTAGCTCTTCTATTAATTCTACTTGGATATAATGCTTCTACCATATGCATATGCTAATTGGTACATGTCTAACTAAATTCACCAGTCTCAAGTGTAGGAAATGTTCTTTCTTATCAGTTGATCTGCAACCAAAATAACTATAGCTCCAAATAGAACCGACCATACAGGCATGAGACAGAGATTTGATGTAAAATACGGTGCAAGTGGATCAATCAGTGTTCTGTCAGTGAACCAGTTGAACTCAAGTCATGCGGATGGGTATAAAACATGAAAATATTGGCAGGTCCCCAGACAGGGAAGTGCTTGGCTTTCAAAAAGCAAGATTCATAATAATAGTACTCTATACTTCTTTACCAGGGCCTTATTGAGCGCTTGTGACACATGAAACTGCTAGGCCATGATGAGAAATAACCACTGTCAGCTTTTATCCCAGCATCAAAAGATTTAAAGCCCAGCGGATAGATTGGACAGAGCACCGCAGAAGCCGGAGGTGTTTAAGAGGTGGGGCACTCGGTAATTCAGACTCATTGTTTGATCAATTTGAGATTCCATATAAGATTCTGCTCTGGTGATATTTCCTCCAGCACTCACACTCTCTGTGAAACCCCAGATGCTTTCCTCCATGATCAAAATTATGCAACCTTTCAGAATTTTACGACATATCTTGATTATTTTATTCTGATTCGAAGTGATTGTAATTTCAAAACTTCAAAAATGTTTGTTAGAAGCATTACCAGGAAAGGGTTAGAAATTTATTGTATGGAATGGCTTGTCGCTTGCAAGAATTTAGCAAATAAATGAATAGATAAAAATTACACTTTCATTTAGATGAATCTTTTACTCTATTTGAGAACATAAAATCACCTTAAACTCTTTATAAAGCTGGGAGTTCACTTTGACTCTTAGAAGTCCGGGGCCTTTTTGAGGTATGATATATATTTGTACAATCCCAGCTTTATTTTTACAAACATTTGTAAACACATTACACAATAATCCTGAATTTACACAATCCTGAAAATTGTATAAAAAGCACAATTCAGAGTAAATTGTAAAAATATTAAAAATGTACTGTTTTTATGTTAAAAACAGCAAAGGTTTTGAGACTATATAAATTCATAAATCCCCCCAAAAAGCAAAAGATAAGGTCAAAACAATGTGAAAATTGTATAAAAAAAGTGAACCTCTCCTAAACCTAATACACTGTTCCATTATGATTTTTGTACCAGAACACCATATGACAAATCTTGTACTTCCAAGGGTTATCCCTTCTTTTCACCACTAGATGGCACTGATTTAGAGTGTGCAAAATGAAACTGAATACTTTTCTCTCATTTTGATGTTCTTTCAATTCCTAATATAGAAAAACTAATAACCTACAAATTTTATTTGAAATCAAAATAAAACAAGATATGGTTTGCGTCTTTCCTTCTTAATTCAAAACAGCCGATGTGATTGGCAAATACCCCGGTGCGTGCAGAGATTTCTAAAGGTTAATGTTGCTTTGACTTGCACTTTCACATGTGCATTAGTCTGTGTCTATATGATCTTAAAACATGTTGCTTGATTTTTGGTGTCTCTCTCTCTCATACACACACACACATGCACGCGCATTCAGGTGTCTGCTGTGGAACAATAAGTATGGCTTTACCCCTGATTAAGGGTTTTCCCTGCAGGGTTTGACAACAAGGAGCCTCAGCCCCCCATGCAATTAAATCAAGTTCTTTTATAATGAGGAGTGTGTTTATTAAGTCCACTCAGGGACTCGTCCACAGAGCCAGTTAGCAGTGCTCTCTGATTAGGAAGGCTAAGCAGTCTCCAGAGCCGGAAGCCAACAAGCACAAGTCCTCCTGTTGTTGTTATGAGGCAAAAGTTGTTAATATGGGAGGTTTGCTGCCCAATCTATTTTCTAACAGTTAGCTCCTCAGCTAGGGCTAGATTGACGGAGTAGAGAAAAAGCCATGAAAAGAGGAGGGTGGAACCTACGTCTGGTGAATGAGAAGGCACACGATCTGTTTTCGGGGTGTGTGGCTCACAGGTGGACTCTCAGACACTTTGTTGAGGGAGACAATGGGAATGGGTGAACTCGGAGCTGGGCCAAATACAGCATGTGTTCCTTGGAAACAGAAGTTTCCCGTACGGCAACACTGCCACCTATGGGCTAATGAGAATGAATTTGCTTCAGCAATTTGTTGACATTGCATACATCACTGTTTTAACACAAGGTTGGATAAAATATGAGCCAATCCTTTATAAAGATCATAAAGGTCCATAATAGTTGTTTTAATAATTATTGTGTTTAGCTGAACTCAAATTAGACAAAACTATCCAGTGAACCGACACATAAGTATACCTTTAAAAAAAGAAACACCCCTAGATTTATTGTGTTATTACTGCAGCCAGATTCTGAGCTGAATTGTAATCCACTCTGTTTAGGTCCCAAAGGACAACTGGAGAAAAGGAACGAGTGTAAGTCGGAATTTCATCCTCTTAAGATAAGTAGTTTTAAGCTCTCAAACCCAAATCCTTTGAGTAAACGAACACACACTCAGGTCTTTCCATAACACTTAATATTCCTCTTTAGGTACATCCACTGGATATGTAAAACTTTCCAGAGTGCTGAGAGACAGGGATTATATACCTGTGCAATTACCTCTTAGATCCAGCCATTGTTCATCAAGTGCACAGTAATTATACAGATGATTGCCACCAAAGAAAAGCCATTGTTCACAGTTCAAATTCCACACATGTCATTCACAAGACTGAAGTTGGCCATAGACACCAACGGTAATCATCATGTGCCCATAATGACCACCCACGTGCTCAACAACTCCTTCACTGTAATCACAAACATAACAGCACTATTCTTTGTAGAAACTCTGTTCGCTATTATGAGTCCTTTCGGAAAAAGACTAGAGCTGAACTTTGTCCTTTGAGGGGGAAGAATAGAGAGATCAGATCAGTATTCAGCTTGGGTCTCTGCCTTGCTTCTATTAAGTTGGAGAGTGGCAGTCTGATTATCCACATTGTTGGCTGTGGTGGGAGCAAACTGTACTGAGCCATTTTTGCATTAACGTTCTGATCAAATTTTCATAACTCAATTTGGCGGAGGTTTGCATGTTGAGGATTGAGCTTTGTGGAAAAGCTCTATGGCGCAATGCATCTAACCCAATGACATTGAGAGCCCCTATAAGACTCACTGACTGTGTGCTACTCTCCTTAAATGTTTACTTTATTATGGATTTAATTCTTTCTGCAAAAATGTTACACTTGGTGTAATTAGTTCCACTAAAAGCTTGCTCTTCTATAGATGTTTGTTTGTCTACACAGAAAATTTAACTGATTATTGATTTAGCTGTATAAATAATTTCCTCTGGATCAGATTGTGTAGAACATATTTTTAGATTAAACATTCTAAACAAGATAACATATGTTAGCTTTATATATTCAAACCATGTAAAACTGAAGATTAAACCAAGTAAATTAATGCCCTATTTTTGCTTTAGTGTAGGGTTTGTACACCAGGCACAAGCTCAAAACCGGTGAATCAAAAATACAAGGTGTAGTGCCATTTATTTAGACACAAACAACTGAGATCCATCTGTCCCTCTTGAATCTAACGCAGAATTTACTGTAACTGCAATTCCTGAAATGGCCACTTGAGGCTGCCTGCCAAAGGGAGAGGATCATTGACTTTATGATAAAATGTCCAAATTTACAGCGCGGCGGGGGGGTTGGGGGCTGGGGGGAGATTTTTTCCTATTTAAATTTATTTTATTTATTTTTATTTATTTTTTTTTATGCCAAACTTAAAATTAAACATGTTGATTGACAATAGACCAGATCTGACCAGGTCATTTCCACCCAGTTGCCAAGAAAGTATTTTAGCTAAACATCTTTCACAAGCATGATGTTTCGGGGTGATAATGCTAATTTTCAATCCCAGATTATTTAATAAAGTCCTGATGATTATCATATCATGTATCATATCACGCATAATCAAACCCTCTTTTAGGAATATTGATTGATATTTGAACACCTCCTCAACTCGAGGTGGCAGTATTGAGTCAAACAGTCACAGTGGGAGACAAGACAAGAAGAACTGCGCAGATTAGCTTCAGAGAGGTATGATTATTGTTTATAATTTTTTCCTTGTTACAGAAGATTTTTTGTCGGCTATAATGATAAATGTTTTTACATGCGTGATATATTCATGTGCACTCGTTAGATTTGACACATTAATCCTCCTTTTCCTCTTGCTTTGGAAAAGGGGGCGTGTGTCCATCGACAAGTTTTATTTTGCAGCGCTGTGGTTACAAACACACAAGATGACTAAGTTATATATTTTTGTCGTACTTTAAGATATTATTTATATTTAATAAAATACAGTTATTGAATGAATTTAGCTAAAATTCATATGGCGTTTTGCATAAAAAAAAAGATTTCAACATATTGTAATTGACTGAATGTGTTTTTCCCTACCTAGCTACTTTTAGGTTCATAATGGTTAACATTGTTTAAATTACTTAATTATTCCTGCTCTTTATTTCAGATTCACTTAAAATGTCTGAACAAAGAGCCTTGAAGAATCCCTATCCAGATTATAGTGGACCTGGATGCTCACAGGAGCTATTTGATGTGCAGGGCAATGTGAGTGATTAGCCTAGCAATCTGGCGTTTTAACATTTTTAGCAATATAACATTCATCAGAACGAATTACCTCATCTGTATTCATTGCTCTGTCCTGTTTATAAGTCATAGTGTTTTCCTTCTTGCAGCTGACGCAGCATTTTTCCAGCTGCATTCGCAGTAAGATCAGTGAGCTGCTGGCTGCCATGGAAAATGGACTGAAGAGTGCTGACCCCAGAGACTGCACTGGTTACACTGGCTGGGCAGGTGAGAGCATTCTAAAATATGTAATACATTGCAATTATGATTCCAACCTTGAAAATGTAAATGTCAAATGTCCCGTCACTGACTGAAAGTACAGTGCATGGTGAACTATAGAGGGAGGCAACCTGAAGTGCCACAGCCATGCCCAGCCTAGCTTTAGTTTTCATAAAACACACAATCATGCCAATTAAACTCCTCCAGTCTTGTTTGTAGCTATTGCTTTATTTACTGCATCAGAGTTGGGACAACCCAGTCTACCCAATCTGTTGCATGTCCCAGCTGTACTGGATGTTTCGTGCTACAGCCAGCTATATGCATTACCATTTTTACAGACTTTCATTTCCAACTCTGAGTGGGTCTGGTTTAGAAGTGTCAGTCCGCTACATCATTCCAGTTGTGCTTGGTGACATCATAGCGATTGTGACCAAAAAACCAAAAGAAGAACTGTTGAACAATTGAGCTATTAATAGAAGTATTTGACTATTGCCTGAAGTACTCCCCCAAGAGGGTGCCTGTACTCTCTCTCTCAAACCCTCAGAGACAGGCTTTATAGGAGTTTAAGTATAGGAGTACTTGTCTGCAGTGCTTTAAGCCGGCGCCATAGTTTGCTTCTCTTTACCTGCCGGTGCAGGGTTTTTCTTTGTTAAAAAGGAAGATGGTTTGTTGCATCCCGGCGTAGATAATCGAGGTTTAATCGAGATCCCGATCAAGTTACCCTTTGCCCCTGATGAGTTCCGCTTTTGACGTTCATGGGGGGCCAAGGTTTACACAAAGTTAGACCAACTCGATGCCTATCACCTCATTCGGATCCGGGAGGGGGATCAGTGGAAGACTGTGTTCAACAGTTCAACAATTCAAATATCGGGTTCTGCTGTTCGGTTTTTGAAATTCTCCCTTGTAAACTTCTTATGTTTCAGTCAGACAGAGAGGAATTGTCAGCGCTGTGAGGAGACGGCGTCTGCTTTTTGTTGGCTTTGCTGCTGTGTACACAGAACAATGGGGACGATAAAAAGAGTTGTATTTATTTCATGCTGGTTTAAAGAGCTCAAACGAATGGCTGACAATTTATTGTTACAATTACAATTGATTCATTTATTTTCCAACCCGCTTATTCCCTTTTGGGGTCACGGGTGTCTGCCTGTGCATATCTCCAGGGCACATTGGGCGAGAGGCAGGGGTACACCCTGGACAGGTCGCCGGTCCATTGCAGGACAGATTATATGATTAACCTGCCGCATGTTTTTTGGAGTGTGGGGGAAAACGGAGTCCACTGAGGAAACCCACACAAGCACGGGTAAGGCCACAGTGCTACCTAGTTTGCCTAGTGACAATTCTTTCTGGCCAATTTGTGAGCTCAACAACTGACCAGTCATTGATCGACAGGATGTTGTATCTTTCCACCCACCTGTTTTGTAACGGCACAGCACAACTCTGTGTACTTTTTTCATGCACATATGTATGAGATTCTAAAATATTCTGCAAACTCTTTGGTAAATGTTTTGCAGGCATAGCACTGCTCTACTTGCACCTCAACAATGTTTTCGAGGATCCTTCTTTCCTCCAGAAGGCTCTAGATCATGTCAGTCGGAGTCTGAGGAGTTTGACCCAGCGCTCAGTGACTTTCTTATGTGGAGATGCTGGACCACTTGCCATCGCAGCAGTGGTTTATCACCGGCTCCAGAAGCAACAGGAGGCTGAGGAGTGTGTTAACAGGTCTGATTGCTCTCGCTTCTCTAAGTATCAAACCAAATGTACGTACAGTATTAGAGGGATAGATAATATAACTAGTGACTACATTTGTGTGGTTAATGAGATCACATCTCATTCGCAATCTCTTTATTTGTCGTTTACGCATGCCGTTATCTAAGAATATTATCATTTTTTTTGTAGAATTGTGAAGTAAAGTTAGAAGCGGTGTGTTATTTCTTCAGTCTTGAGTTTTGGAGTTTCACTCGTTAATGAAACTTTTCTGGGAAGGCTCCCAAGAGGTGGTGTTAATTAAAAATCTCATACGAGTGAACGTGGATGATGTGTCTGCACGATACCTTCTATCTGTCTCAGGCCTGACAAGGTTTGTTCCCCGGGGATCTGATTGTGACCTGTTTGCAGACTGATGCTGTTGCAGCCGTTGGTGGTTCAGGGCAAAGGAAAGCTGCCTGATGAGCTGCTCTACGGACGGGTGGGCTACATGTATTCCCTCATCTTCATCAACCAGCATTTTCAGCAAGAGAAGATCCCCATCCAATACATTCAACAGGTCTGTCAGGGTTCATCCTGTCTCAAAACTGATGTTTTTGAGTTTCACATAATCAGTAAATGTTTAAAGCATTTTCTAGACAGGATATGCAGATAGAGAAAAAGTATAAGAACTGTGTGAAGTTTAAGGCATGTGTGAAAAAAAAAAACTAAAAACATTTTCATCAATGAACAAAATGCAGTGAAAAAAACACTCAGCTTGGTTGTTCTAAACATCTCGGAGCACTAAACACAGATATGGATGCAGGCTTTTATGTAATCATAGAAACATTCAATGATGAGATTGGGGCTCTGTGGACGCCATGTAATCCCTTCATAAAATAGTTCTTAATATCTTTGCTTTGGGTCATTGTCCTGCTGCAGAATGAATTTGAGGCAAACCATACATCACTCTAATGGTATTACATTATAATAAAATATCTCCATGTATTTCTCAGCATGGAAAATGCCATTAATCTCCAACCAAATTTGCGTAAATTAATTCAAGGAACTTGCCTACAGGCACTCATTATTTACAGCCTTCTACAGTCAAATAATTCAGACTTTGATCTTTCAGTCCAAAGCACTTGGTGCCATTTTTTCTGCACCAAAGTTCCTATGTTTTAGTGGACACTTGAATCGCTTGGCCTTGTGCCCTTTTTATTTACTGCATAACTCCCATGAAGACCACTTCTGGCCAGACATTTCTAGACAGTAGATGGGTATCCCTGGATAATACCAGTGTATGCCAGCACTGAGCTGAGGGCACTGTAGGCATGATGTACAGCAGAATGCATTAAGACTCCATCAGGCACAACTGAAGTTGTTTATCCGGTTTGTTCCATGGTCACTTTTGTCTCATATATCTCATTAATTATTCATTTCTGGGCTACCAAACACTTTAAAATTATTTTAAAAGTAATGTTGCAAAATTTAGTTAGTTTTTTTTTTTTTTTGGGTAAAATTCAGTCCAATTATTAGGCTGTTTATCTGACACAGCAGTCCAAAGGAGTCCTCAGACAAAGGGAATGGATAGCTTATTTGAAAGACAGACCATGACATAAATGGAAATTTCTGAATTGTTGAAGTGCATTGCATCCTGCTGTGCTCAGATCTGTGATGCAGTGCTGGCGTCAGGACTGAGCCGCTCTGAGAAGAACAGGGTGCAGGATCAAACCCCTCTGATGTACGAGTGGTATCAGGAGGAGTATGTTGGAGCTGCTCATGGACTCTCGGGGATCTACTACTACCTCTTGCAGGTCATCACTATCACTATTCCTTTAATGATACTGAACATATGAATGGAAAGAATGTTCAAATAATCTCATGTTGTTTCTGACTGTAGCCTGGTTTTGTTGCGGGAGAGGAGAGAGTTTCCAGTCTGGTCAAACCCAGTGTGAACTATGTGTGCCAGCTGAAGTTTCCCTCAGGAAATTACCCGCCTTGTGTCGGGGATGCTCGAGACCTTCTTGTGCACTGGTGTCATGGGTCTCCTGGAGTTGTTTACATGCTCATTCAGGCCTTTAAGGTACAAACTTTCCAATATATTGTGCGTATTGGCTTCTTTCTAGCTTGATTTGTTAGAAAACATTCTCAAAAACTGTTGGTTTCATTTGCATTTTGATTAAGGGGGAACATTTCTTCCATGTTCATCCAGGGTCTTGTGTATCAGTGCTGTGTATGTACAAAAACGTGGTGTGCATTGTGTTACACTCACATTCAATGAAATATATGCGTCACTTATGCATTTCTCCACACCAGCTTTATGCTTGGCATACTTTCATTTTTTGTCAAGTTTTTTTTGTTTTCCTTTTGCACCTGCTGTAGATAATGAAATGAAGCAGAATGTCTATGTGAGCAGTTTAGTTCTAAAACGTGATAAACCATTAAAAAACACTTAGTGCAAAATCAGAAGTGTATTTTTACCCATAATCAATATTCCAAAAACACAATTCTTGCCATGTAATGCAGTCCTGTTTTGTCCGTTTCTGTCTATTAATAAACTGCAGTCCCCTTTTTTTTCTTTTTTTTTTTTTTACAAAACTCCATAACTCCATTAAAACCAGCAGCACAACACACTGTACCTCATGTAAACAAGTTAGCCCCTTTAGCTGGCCTCGTAGAAAGTTTTCATGTAAAAAAATAAAACAATCAAATGATGATTCTTTTGATGCATCGATGTAGTGTTTTCTGCAAAAACCTTTAATACAGATTGAAAAACTCAATGTCTCCACTCAGTGGCCAGAGACTAGCAGAGCTTCACTAGAGGGTGTACTGCTGTTTAGTCGCGTATCAATGAGTGATTGACTAGCAGTCACTTGGGAAAAGAGCATCTGTATATAAACACTGGAATCTAAATACGTCCATTGCGTCATGAACAAGGAACCATATGTGCTTTTTTGCATTGCAGCTTTGTATGTGCACCCAAAGTGTAAACTCCGAGCTCAATGGGTTCGAATGAGTTTCTGAATTGCTGCCTGATTTTTAGCATGTTCTTGCTGTCTGTTGTGCTTAGTAATTTATTTCATGTATGCAAAGAGAGACAGGAGATGGTGTGGGGTGTTCTGTTTTTGTATGTGTACTCAATTGTAAATTGTGGTTTAAGTGTGAGATAAGTCTTTAAAATGCACAATTAAGTATTAAATTATCATACATTTTAAATTGAGTACAGTTGTATATGTATTTTATCACAAATGCTGTTTATTTGTATTGTACTTTTATTTTAACCAAATCGAGGAGCGGTTTCTACACAAACACAACAAATAGAAAAACCTGCAAAACAAAATATTGGGTTATCTGTAACGGAGGTATCGTTAAAAGGTTACTAGAGGAAGATTCATTTACTTCTACATTTATATAAATCTTTAAAAAAAACCTTGATGCATCTAGAAATTGCCCGTTGCTTATTACAGTGACACTTCATTGCCGTTTTCCAGAGTTGTAAAATGTTTAATGAATCATTATTCCTTAAATTTTTACTTGTTTTTGGGACCAACAGATGTGTGAATGGCTTTTGGTGTTACAGTGCCATCAAGTGAAGGAAAACAAAACTGCATTTGTGGAGAGATGAATAAACTCTTGATGGATTTGCTAAAGATATTGACCCGCCTTTTGAAAATCAGTTTATTTATGCAGATCTGGTGTCTCCAGAGCATTAATCTCTGCTTTTTTCTGCAGGTCTTTGGAGTGAGGCAGTACCTGGAGGATGCACTGCAGTGTGGAGAGGTGATCTGGCACAAGGGTTTGCTCAAGAAGGGATATGGACTCTGTCATGGAGCTGCTGGAAATGCCTACAGCTTTCTGGCACTGTACAACATCACCCGGGACCCCAAACACCTCTACAGAGCATGCATGGTCAGTCTGAAGAGGCATTATAATTATAATATTTCACTAAAACAGTTCAAATGATCCTGTGATGGAGTAAAATGATAACAGTAACTGGGTAATTGATGCAGATTCATGGTGAGGAATGAAGGCAGTTATAAATCATTGTCTGTCAGGAGTGGAGCTGTCAGTGACTATTGTGTGAACTGAGGCATGATGGGATTTGATGTCTTCTCATCTGCAGTTTGGCGACTGGTGCATGAATTATGGAAAACATGGCTGCAGGACACCAGACACACCATTCTCTCTGTTTGAAGGTACAGCGATTTATTTTTATTTATTTTATTTATTTATTTATTTTTTTAAAAGATTGGTATTCTGGTACCAAACCAGTACTAAAAAGCTCTCTTAAAGTACTTGGTCTTACACCATCCGAAAGGTACTCAGTCATTGACATGTAACATTTTCATTTGAATAATGGTTTGAAATTTTCTGCTTAGAAAGGTATGACTTTTACCCAATCTTTGAGTAATTATTGGAATTGTGAGCATATTAATCATTACATTACATTACATTTATGCATTTGGCAGACGCTTTTATCCAAAGCGACTTACATTTGAATGAACATATTTTTTCTGTCAGTTCTTGCTTTCCCTGGGAATCATGATGGTTTTCTGCGCACTTTGATGGTCTGCACAATTCTGATGGTTTTCTCTGCACACGTGGTCTTGAGCTCCGTTCCCTGATTGGCCAAGATTAGATTATTCATTAGTCTTATAAAAAATGTTTATATGAGATTTAAAATTAAATAAAATCAATCATGATATCATTGTTCCTAAATTATTGGTAAATGCGCAGGTTTTTATTTTTAAGACATAAAAATCTAGATTCTTGGCAAAAAAAAGTTTACTATTGAGATTTAAAAATATTTTTTTAGAATCTCAAATTGAGCAAGTCTTTGTTGCATGTATGAAAAACCAACAAAGCGTTAGTAGTGCTTAAGTGAGAATTTTTTTTTTAATTCCTCTTTACTTTACGAGCATGTTGTACAGGCTGAATTGACAGGTTGAACTTTTTATAAATAATCTATACCTGAATAAAAGTAAAACTGGTTATAAAATTAAAATTCTATAATAATAATTATCATTTATCATTATTACGAAGGGATGGCTGGCACAATCTATTTTCTGGCTGACCTACTGCACCCAGCTAAAGCCAAGTTCCCTGCTTTTGAGGTGTAAAGGTATGTGTCTCCCAGCTTGTGTTTCGCTTTCATTTTGTTCAAATAAAAACATTCTTTAATTGAATTCCAGGCTCTTCTAGAAGGACTGCTCATGTTGACTGGAACTGGGCCGAAAGAAAGGGTGGCACTAGCACTGCAGGCACATCAGCATCCCATGGCTCTGTCTCAATTCTCTTGTAAAAGTCGTATGGGGAGGTCTGTGTATATATGGAGAACAGCATGTAGAGAGGCATTTCCCTATATCCACAAAGAAACGAGTTCTTTGGGGAGAGAGGTGTTTCAATATGTTAAAATCTATAACTTGCACTCATTGTGATATAGATTGAATACATGTGCGTGCGTGTGTGTGTGTGTGTGTGTGCGTGTGTGTGCGTGTGTATGCTATGAAGCATTGCTAAGAGTTATTAAAATGATTTATTAGGTTGTGAATGTTTCCTTGTGTTCACACTAATGATTGTTTTCAGAAGTGTTTACTAGCTTTTAATAGGATTGACGGGATGCTTTACTTTGTCAACTTTTTTATTTTATTTTTTTTATAATGTTAATAGTGACATAAGGTTGTGTGCTGCAAAAGAGAACAATGTTTGCACTTATAATTTACATATTTTGTTTCCTGCATTGCTATAAATTAAGGAATATTATTTCTTCTGGTTTGATTGCAAAATGTATGTATTTGTTGAGCTATAGATCGAAGTTATAACAATTGTAGGAAATACTCAGGTCCTTTAAAAAGCAGTTTTTTTTCTGATCTTAAAATGCCCTGTAGTCTCTGAAGCAATTCTAGCAACATTTTTTTCGTTCCGCCTTATTTAAACTAGATAAATAAAACTTTCACATCCAGCTTCCAGTTGTTCAGAGCGACATGTTCAGTAGCACTCTCCTTCTGCAGTTCAAGATCAGAGCTTAGAGCTCTACACTCACTTGAAAGCCTCTAGCAAATCCAAATATGGCTGATAATTTCTTCAGGGCTCCTGGACAATGCTTGGTTCATACTTCTGCTTTTTTTAAACCCGGAGTACCTCGGTGTTCCTTCAGCTGATCTCAGGCCTGTTGAGATGCGTTTGAAGTATATTCATCCTAATCTGAAAAACTGACCCTGAGACAGAGCTAAATCGTGTAACCGGAGTGTCTGCTTTACGATTTGTGGTTTGCTGGTAGTGGGGGCGTAAGATGTGTCCGGCACCCTTGAGGTGCAAGCGTCTCTCTCAGAAGAACTCTAGAGCAACTCTACACCCCCTGAACGAAAGCTAAATATAGCGATCATCTGCGCAGGGCGAGTCCAGTAGCATTCAAAGAGAAGAGACCGGTCACTGGTCTCCCTCTGCTATGGCTGAACGGCATAGAAACAATTGTAATGAACTGACGGATTGCATAATAATGAGATTTTCTGCGTGTTACAGACATATTTCATTTTAAAATTTCACATTTTTAGATATCATTCCATGGTGTTTAAATATGATGTATAACATTTTTACATATTTACGTATAACTTTGAACTTGAACTCTTATGGTTTTTCAATAAAACACAAAGTTCAGTGAATCTTTAGCATGAATCATTCACTGCTCTGGTTGGTAAACGGTTTTCATTACAGAGAATACTGGTTTTTACATAGTTCACAGTAACCTTTCTAATGCTCAAAATAGAGGTAGAGGTGAATTTGCTATTCACTGTTGTTTTTTTTCTCTTGCTATGCATTGCTGGATGCAGAAATTCCACGCCATTATATTTACATTCATGCATTTGGCAGACGCTTTTATCAAAAGTGACTTACATTTGAATGAATGAACACATTTTTTGTCAGTTCCTGCTTAACCAGAGATTTAAACCCACAACATTTGTGTTGTTCGTGCAATGCTCTACCAACTGAGCCACAGGAACCATCTGGTAAAGAGGCCCTAGATACAGAAATCTTGCCTGCAAAATTTCCACACACGTACCAATCTGATAAAGCAGTCTGAAGTCTGACAGTTTGAGTATTCAACTTTCCGGCTCAGATCAGATATAAAGTACTCTATTTTATCATAAAATTTCACATTAAAACTTTTGGACAGTATTGGAAAGGCTGAGGTGCTGAACCACTATAATTGTTTTTGATACAGTCGCCATTATTTATCATCTTTTTCATCATTTAACTTTTTTCATACATTTTTGAGGCATGTTTAGTGGTTGAAGTATAAAAGCAGGCATTTGTATGCATTACTTTAAACAACATCCATCATTTTATCTAGTAATATACTGTACTTGGTACTTTTGGAATGAAATATGTGGGGTTTATCGTATTTCTATTCAACTTCTTAATAGAGAATCTAAAGATTGTTGTGTACTCTCATTACAAATCAGAAGTAAAAAAAAATGTTTCTTCTGTAAAATAAAATAAGAAATGTAAAGCATACTGGAACACTATCAAATGCTCCGGAACCATCACAAGGCAATAATTCCCAAAGTTCATTTTTTTTGCTTTTTTTGTTGTTGTTGGGGCGGGTTTTGTCATATGGACAAATCTTGCATACATAAAGATTTATTAACTTGTCCTACATCTTTTATGCCTGTTCTCGAGTCCTAATTGAAGTCTCTGGGTCCTGTGGCATGTTGCAGGGCCACAGTCACTCATTATTCACTCCTATTTTAATTTACACACCAATCTGCTTGGCAAATATTGGTGAGAAACCCCTATAAACTCTTAATTAATGATATATCTTTTTTAAGGTAATGGCTTAAAGTCACAGTTTACCTAGCAGAACTAAAATCGTTGTATTGTTAAATTCATCACAGAACAAGCAAATATTTCCATTACTTCCAAAAAAATCACTTGTTTACTGATAATGTTACATTTCCTAAAAGTTCAATTATTTATTTATTACAGTATTTCATACATGGATGGAAAGAAATGTCTAAAATGCTTGACATTTTCTAAAAAGTGCACTATCCAAACTGTGCTAAAAGATCCTGGACAGTGTTTTCTCCATCTTCCCATATAGCACAAGTGACAGAGACCACCAGATGATGGTTAAAAATATCAGAACTGTAATCTCAATCCTCCCTGAGCTCCTTCGGAACTTGCACTAAGCCCATAACAGATGACTTTAGGATTTACATCAGGACAAACAAGTAGCTAGAGACAAAATAAAACCCCCAAAACCCTGTAATTGAGGCAAACTGTAAAACTAATCTGCTGACCAAAGCTAAGAGATCTCACAAGCATCTGAGAGGGATATCTAAAAATACCTCCTCACATGTACTCTGGAGAAAGCAGCAGCGTTCCTTCAAGCTTGACCTAAGAAAGTTACAGAAGTTCGAGTACATCCCAAGCTCCGCCTCCTGGCATCATTAGCATAGCATAAATAAGAAGCTGCATCTCCATGGCTCAGGACCACTCTCCTGGGACTCCGGCTTCTTGACTTCGACTCCTCCGCTCCTGCATCCCAAACTCCATCATGGTGTGTACTTGGATTACACTTGCTATATTTTACTATATTTTTTCATGCTCGTCTGGGTCAAAAACTGACCAAAATGAACCAGGACATCATTTTTTTTGCCTGAGCAAGACCCGTCAGTTCCCCTATGTGTTTAAGAGATAAGCTTGTGGATGGTTTGTTCCATTTGCGGGAGGTTTGGTATCCAAAAAGAGAAACATTTTTGTTATCAGATGAGTGTATTATATCAAATGTTGTCAAAGGGATTGATCCATTGTTGTCTTTCTGGCAGGCTGGAGAATTCACTGCTGACCAGATTGAGGGTGAGTTTATCACGATAGCAAACGCTCTTGGGATCATAATTAAGGACATCGCTGAAACATTTGATTAAGTTCTCTATTGGTTAATGCAATTTGAATGCTTGTACTTCTAAATGTATATAAACTCATGAAAATATCAACATCCGAAGGGGTTAACGTCACTATACACATTTAAAATCTTCCTCATTGGTTACACAAAAATAAAGAAAAATTATCACCTTTACTCTTCATTTTGTAAAACCCATTTCCTGCCATTATTTCTCCACCCCTGATCATCACAGTTTATCAGAAACAAAAAACAATCTGGGCATTTGACTCCACTAAGTCACCCATCCATATTTTCTTTATCTGCTCCGTCCTGGTCAGGGTTCTGCTGGTATCACAGCTCAAATTGGGTGAAATGTGTGGTACATTGGAAACAAGATGCCAGTATCATCGCGGGGCCACATTCACGTACTACTCACTCTTATGGGGAATTTAGAGACTTCAATTCTTCTGAAGCATGTTTTGGACTGTAGCACGAAGTATAATGAGAACATGCAAACTCTCATCAGTGGCGTGCGGCCCTGGACCTGGCAACCATCTGAGAAGCAGCGTGGCTCTGCCAAAACTAATTGTCAGGATTGTTTAATTGTTATAATTAAAGTCCGTACTATGCATTATTCACCAAAACAGACTAAAACATTAAATATAATGGGTAATATTTTGAAAATGTTCAGCATTTGTAATAACTTATTAGGATTATATGTCAAAAAGGATGTGATTTAAATATTGTGCATTTTAAGAGTATTATATTTTGTTATCATTGTTTAATGATTTACAAAGTGTTTATATTTATGATATAATTATGGTGCTGATTTTATTCAAGCCAAGAATAATGTGGAATTTTATGAGCTCAGAATGTGAATTTCTTCAGTTTTCAGAATTTTGTCATTTATTTTTTACACATTTGAAGGCAGTCAAACTTCAGCATGTTGCTGCTCCTTGAGGTGTAGAAAGTATCTGCTTGTTTGTGGGGGTAGGTTACGCTGCTGTCAGCATTCTTGAAGTGATCTTGGGTCGGTCGAGGAGTGTGTCTCCTTGTAAGGCAAGGGCCACTATCTCAGAGGGTATCGCCTGTCAGGACACACAGTAAAAGCCACCTTAAGCAACAGCGAGGCGCAGCTGCTGGAGACAGAAGTCATTGGAGGCTTTTTTTTCTGTCAGCAGATCACTTTCAGCTCGCTGTCCCTCACGGTCGGAGGAAACGTTGTTGCTAAGCACTTTTTAATTTGGTCTCCCATCTCAGTTACATTTACAGTCTGGACGGAAGAAAAATACATTTCAGAATGTTGTGAAAAAATGAGCAAGTGAGGAAAGATAAAGACAAACTTAAATAAATTTACATTTACATTTATGTATTTAGCAGATGCTTTTATCCAAAGTGACTTACATTGGGAGTAAACATCAAGCAGTTTGGTACAAATAAATAATATTATTTTAGCCCCATTCTAGCCACAACATTATCCAAAAAGTTTTTGGATAATGTACTAAAAACTACATTTTGTTTGCAAAACTTAAACTTGACTCAGAATTTTAGGCAAGGCCATTAAATATCTTTTTGTCTTACATAATTAACTAAAAACTGATCTAATTTGATGCGAGAGAAATAAAGAAAATGAAAAAATAGAATTTTTTTTAAATAAAAAAAGTGACTCATTGATCATATTGTTCAATGTAACATACATGTTTTAATCAACAATTACATAATTTTTTACAAATGTTATTTTCTCAAAACCTGTGGTAACTAAAATACTTGGTCTGAGTTTTTCACTTCAATAATGAAGACACAGTACATAATGTAAAAAACAAATGTCAGAAAATTATCGCACTTAATGCCTCTGTCTGGATTTAAATCCATGAACTATAAATAACAAATTGTTCTCTTTTTTTTGGTGAATATCTTTTGCATCTGGCTAAAGCCCATGCTTCTCTTACAGACTTCAAAGAGGCTTTCGGTCTCTTCGACAGAGTTGGTGACAACATGGTCGCCTACAACCAAGTGGCTGATATCATGCGCGCCCTGGGTCAGAACCCCACCAACAAGGATGTGAAGAAAATCCTGGGTGACCCATCTGCTGACGGTAAACACCTTTTCTTCATCTGAAACGTAAACTGAATCAATACCCAATGCTTCTATCGATAGTTTAGTACACGTCGTGTATTTCTGAGGATCTCACCAATTCTTGCCCGAGGGGGAAAAAGCCTCAGTGTGATGACTTTGCAGATACAGAATCTCTGTTATAAATAAATAAGTATCTATATGAAAACATGTGGAGATGAATTCAATGAAGGTCCAAGAGATCTTTTAAAATGAACCTGAGAAAGAGGAAGTGACTGTATATCTGGAAGGAGCTGAGATTTATTTTATTTTTTTAAATTCGTCATGTAACTACGAAATAAATAGAGTTTAACCTGTTTGTACACAGATATGGCCAACAAAAGGCTTGACTTTGAAGCTTTCCTGCCAATGCTCAAGACCGTTGATGCCAACCAGAAGGGCACATATGATGACTACGTTGAGGGTCTGCGCGTCTTCGACAAAGAGGGCAACGGCACAGTGATGGGCGCTGAGCTGCGCATCGTGCTCTCAACACTGGGTGGGTTTTTATCCTTCTCAGTTGGATCTCAGAAATCTTAGTTTTATTTATTAGATTTGATTTTTCTTTACTTATTGGATTTTTTTTTACTTATTAAATACATTTATTTAAGACTTGCCTCTTTCTATAATAGCCATATGATTTATTTTGAAATAAAAACATAACAATATCCTACACAAACATTTCTGGTATATTTTCCAATAGTCCAAAAATCCTAATTTGCTAATCTTTTAAAATATCGATAAGAAGACAGTTATTGCAATTTATATATTTTTGTTTGTTTGCTTTATTCAGATATTTATGCAGAATTTATTTGTAGTAAAGAGTATAAAGTGTGTATTTTTATTGTTTTTGTAAATCAATAATTACGAATGACATTAGGGTTAATGTGAGAGTGATGATGTGATTTGACCTGGAGATGGGCACCAGCAGTACCCTGTGATCCAAACTAGGTCTAAGAAAGTAAATAAAGATTGAATATCATTAAGAACATTGACATTAAGAACAATGTACGTTTTGATCAATGTTTCCGGGGCTAACTAGAATTTCTCTGGGTCCGTCCAGGTGAGAAGATGTCTGAGCCAGAGATCGACGCTCTCATGCAGGGACAGGAGGACGAGAACGGCATGGTGCACTATGAGGGTATGTCTTTCCTGGACTCTTTAGGGCACATTGCATAGCAGCTACTGTACCCACCATCTCTCTCCTTCTAATTAGCTGGATATAATAAGCTCACCTCTCTAAGAACTATTTTTAGAAACTGCCTCATGCCTTGTAAGGCGAGCTACTCTATCCTCACGAATGTCTTCTCGTCACAGCTTTCGTCAAGAACATCATGTCAGTTTAAGAAGCCATCCGTCGTGAGAGTGGTGAAGAAGGCTGAATCCATCTGCAGACCCCATGGTGTCAGGACATCCACTCTGTTTGAAGACCAAGCAATAAAAAGGACTTTGGGATGTCGCTTCTGAACCACTCTTTTTTTTGTTTTGTTTTCATACACACCCACCTTTTTGGAAGTTCCACCGTCCTCTCATGCAGTCGACCATCCTGGCCTTCTTGTCCCGTCTGGGGCATCTGTCCACAGCACGATGGAGATCTGGGGAAGCAGGAAACGGCCGCTCATGAAGTGAGGGTTGGTTTCCTTTTTCTCCACCCATCCAGGGTTTCGACAGCACCACTCGCTGTGTGTTAAAGGCACACGACATTGCTGTGGCCAGGCTGCCAATATTCCCCCGTCCCAATTTTCACACAGTCATTTCACAATAAACTTTTTTCCAAAAGTAAACAGGAGTAGTTCTTTTGCCAAAAGTCATTAAATACCAAGCTGTTGTGGTTCCGGGTACAATTATCTGTCTATAAATTAACCTAAAAATGCTAATCTAGGTGTATTTAAGAATGTGTGGTATGAGTCAATCTTCTATTTAGACTGATGGCTTTTTTAAGATGTAAAAGGTGGTATTGTAGGTTGTTCAAAGAAAATAAACATATAAATAACTTTCAGGTTGACACCAAACGAACATACAGATTTATATTGCATTTCCTTCCTTTTTATCTAGCTTGATCTGACTCAATAATTTGAAAAGAAGTTGGTGATTTTGTAAGAAACATTACTTGAAAACTGTCAAAAATTGTAAATATTGCCACTTCAGTGTAAAAAAAATCTGGAAACTTGTGAACCAAAAAAAAGAAGAAAAAGTATTAAATCTGATTTACAAAGTATACACATCAGGATGTGTTTTGTTGCAAATATCATGCGTTTATTTTCTTTAGTGACCTTACAACCCATAAACAGCCTATAAGCAAGATTCTTGATACAGCAGACATGGCTTTAATCCCTCAAAAGTAATATTTTGACTTTCTTTTATACACACAAAAGTACACTTAACTAAAAATGAGGATAACAAATCAAACCTCAGGGGTGAGGTTTTATTGCAGATTAATTTCCTCTTTGCACACCTTGCTTTCAAAATATTTAGGGTTTTGAAACCATTTGTGAATAATGCCATGACATATACACAAAAATAATAGGTGATCTGTAGTCTCCACATCAACACTCACATTCTGATAGATTTGGATAAATAAATGCCATTTAAAGTGTACCTCTTTTATTTTCCGGGGAGATACTTCAGGCATTTGCTTCTTTAATCAATTTTATTGTGATTAAATTTTTTTTGTAAATTGCATTTCTGAATGTTTGGATCAAATAATTTTCTTGGAGAATAGAAAGTAGAGAAGTGAAATAGTAAAGAGTTTTCTTAATTTGACTAATTACCGATTCAGGGACAGATTTAAATTTCGTTTGAGGTCATTTTATTTTTAATTTTAAACTGTTCAAGTGACGATACCCCTATGATCAAATAAACGAGACAGTGACCAGATTCCTTTTCCTATCCATTCTATTTCAAACAAAGATTTATTTTTAACAGCAATGCATCTAGGGGTGAATTATGTGGACTTGACTGAAATTTTGATTGTAGAAAAGGTTCCAATTTAATGATGAGTCAGTAAATGGTGAAATCACATTTAAGAAGAAATTCTATAAAGCATTTAAATTCTCTGTCCGAAAGATGGCGGTATTTCCCCAATCTTGAAGCCGCTCGCTATTTTTCTTTCGCGTTCTCTAGGCGTATGTCCTTTCCGTTTGCCGTCCGATCTTCAAACAGCGACAGAAAGATGGCTAACGAGAAGCGCGGCAGCGAGGGACCGTCACAAGAAGGAGGTGAAACAGTCAAAACTGAATTTAGTTTGTTGTTGTCGTCATGTGTAACAGGACATGTCTCTAATGAACAGACGTCCGCTGTAACTGCGTTCATTCATCTCTGTTTTACATAAAACAGAAGGTGAATTGGAGTTCATGCTAACGTTTAGCTTGCTAGTTAGCTTCCAGCTATAGTCTGTTTTCTAAGCCAGCTGTTGCATTTCACTGTGTGAAATGAGAATAAAATGAAAAAATACGCACATTTTTAATTGTACATGGTTTTGTACGTTAATCGCGAGAGTAATCGGCGTTTTTGAAATAGAATACGGTGCCATGATATTTCTAACTTAAACCACAAAATGAAATCTTTATTTGTGCTAATCTTGAAGATCATGTAAATCCCAGAGCTTGGCTATTTGTAGCTCAGCATTAGTTTGAACATAAACCAAAAAATTCTGAACCCTAATCATTCAAATTCTCATAGGGCTCTCAAGATTTTGGCTCAATTACGATTATTGAACGATAGTTAGTTCACTGAGATGTTTTGTAAAGTAAAAATGTTCACATATTACAAGTCAAAGATTTTAGAATGCAGAGCATATTAACATAACTGAAGGAACACACTGTGTATTGAACATCAATAAATGAACAACTGAAATTAAAGCACACATTGGCTATAAACGGAGCGGGGTCACGTGACATCACACGGTAGGGAAAGTAATCAAAATAATTGACCTAGAAAAATTATAGTTTCTGAATGCCGTTTACTTTTCGATTAATTGCCCAGCCCTATATTGTCTTTTGTCTTCGTAAAATGACGTTTTATTTCTTAATCTTTTACCATGTTTCCAGTAGGTTCCGTTTTTTCATTATTTATTTAGACAGTAAGACAACTTGGTCGTTTAGCCATTTTGCAACTTCCATACCTTACAGAACAGATTTCTAAGTATACAACCCCGATTTCCAAGCTTTCCATGCCACATTTTCTGTATTTTTAAAGTTTTTGAATTTCTGGTTAATGTATACATTTCTAAATATGGGACCTATTCAAAGTGTGACCCACTTTAAATCATGATCTGCTATCGTAATGATCAAGATGCAAACATGGGACAATTTTCTGTGGTATGACTGATAAATCAGTCTATTGAGACAAATTAGAAGTTAGGCACAAGAGCGTCTCTCTGAGCAGGTCCTCCTGGCATCCCTCATCTTTCAGGTAACTGTAGCTCACCTTTGGTCTCCATGGCAACAGTGGCTCACCTTGGTAAGTTGTTTCGCCTCCAGCAGGACCGGAAGAGAAGAGAAGCAGTGTGCAAACTAAGACTGTCTCTTCCAGCACGGCTTCGGGAGAGGGTCTGCGAAAGCGACCGGCTGACCACGAGTCAAAAAGCACATCAGCGCCCCCTAAATTGCTCAAACCGGGGTTTAGCATGACGGCAAAGAAGCCTGCGTCCATATCCATCAAGCTAGGAGCCAGTGTATGTACATATCGACCTTTATACTTGCTTTATTTATAAACGATTATTAAATCATTCTTTATACAATAATCATAGCTGTTTATTCCCAGTGGTAACTTTTATAGGCATTAATAGGGGTACTTTACCAAATAAAACATACTTTGCATTGCTCGCTCAAGCGCTTCCATAGATTTCTATTTTTTTCTGCTGCCGAACTATATGAATATATGTTGGTAAATGCAAATTCAACTTTGCTTTAAAGCGTCTGTATCAGGATTAAGATATAATTTAGATTGAGAAGTTTAGGTTGTGTAAAGTTTTTTTTTTTTTTATATAGAATATCTATATTTATTTCTTTTTGTCATAGAAACCCAAGGAGCCCCCAGCTGCACCTCCCAAAAAATCTGGTCTTGCATCCGTCTTTAACGAAGATGATGATGTACGTTTCATTTTCCTATCTGTACATTTGTATCATTGAACTGTGTTGGCCACATTAAAGTGAATTCTTCAATTCACCTTTATCCAGAGTGAGCCTGAGGAAATGCCTCCTGAGGCAAAGATGAGGATGAAGAATATTGGGAGGTTAGATTGCACACTTATTTGACATCATTGATATAATGTTTACACCTTCTTCTACTTCTATATATATTTTTTCTTTTTTCAGAGAAACTCCAACATCTGCTGGGCCCAACTCATTTAATAAAGGGAAGCAGGGATTTTCAGACAATCAGAAACTGTGGGAGAGGAAGATGAAATCCCAGACGGACAAATAGAGTAATTTTGCTTGTTTGGGACTATAAATGACTTTTTGTTCATTGTACAAATGTATATATGTAACGAATGTTTACGTTAACCATTTTTAAACGTGTCTCTGTTAATAATCCCTTTATTTGTGCAGCTTAATTACATTTATGACTGAACATGGCATGTCACGTCACACCAGCACCAGAGTTTAGTTGAAAGAGAACATGTGATTGATTTTAGGATTGTTAAAGTTTGATTGATGGTGATGTTACTAATAATAAACAGATGGTGTCATTTTAATGACCTTGAAAATGTTATGTGTATTTTCTTATTTGGCAAATGCTTGATAATAAATGAGTTATTGAGTTTAGAAAAGAACAGAACTCTAGAAGCTTTTTTAATCTTTTGCTCATTTCAATTAAAGTAAATGAGCAGTTTAATTTCACAATACCTACATGAAAAATATTGTCCTGCAATAGCCTGGAGAAAGTGACCATGGGGGGGGGCAATAACATTCCATCAATAGAGTATAATCATTTTAATCAATTATATATCATAAACGTTGTCAACTAATCATGTTTATTATTATTATTATGTAGAGTAAGCACAAATGCTAGAACGATTTTAAACTTAAAGAAGGCATTTTTGTTTGTTTCATGTTTTTTTTTTTTCCATGATTGCCATTTCAATGAACAATGAATTGGATTCTAAAAGGTAACCAGGAGACTGCTTGCTTTCATTAAACGCTTCTGGCGACTCAGTAAGCTCTCACGCTTCTGCCCAATGTCGAAATCCTCTTTGAGCAGGTTATCTACTTCATCTTTGTCCTGCAGTAACTGTAGCATGCTCCTCTGCAGCTCTGAAGCTGCTTCCTGGAGGAGCATGTAGCGGATGACCATTGGGATCTGGTCGGCTAGCCGTTTACTTGCAATCTGGTATGAAAAAATAATAGGATCTAAGCTATAGATTTAGTTATATTAGATAGTAGTTATTGGAAACTTACCATGTAGTAAGACTCAAGATGAAGCTTCATCTCACGTAAGGTGGCTTGACTGCCATATAAAGTGTCAGAACTTGTGAAGGAATAACTATTTTGTTCCAATCCTTCATGTTCAGCCAGTTTATCCTTTGCATGCTTTAGAGACTGACTGTATGTGCCATCCTGACTGTAAACAATCAGCTCCATCTGGAGCTGCGTCCTTAGCATAGATTCAGCCGCAGATTCTTTTTGCTGTTTGATCGTCTCAATTTTGGTCTGAAATAATGGACATAAACATTTATTGTATGTTGTCAAACACATTTTTTGTATTCCTGTGACAGTTATAAACTAAATACGACATCATAGGATTTCAGATGATGTTATCTGGATTTCCCAGTACAAAGATTTACCTTTGCCACTTTCAGAAGATTTGGGAATCCAACAAAGTTGCTCTGAGCCAACTGGATGAACCTTTTCCTTACTGCATCTGTGTAAACAACCTTCCTGTTTATACTTGAATATCAGGTAGATCCAAATAGTTGAAAAAAAATTTAAACTTTGTGATCAAAGGAATGCTCACCAGATACAGTCTTCAGCGTCTTCAGTGCCGGTTCCTCTAAAAGCTTGACCTGTTCCTTGACGAGCCCCTCAAAGGTCTTGTAGTTAATGAATCCAGGAAGTTCTCGTCCACGATATTTAGCTTCATAGAAATCCACCTCTCTTTCGATCTTTCTGCTGACTGAAGAGGTTTAAAATATTTGTAAAAAGATGGAAAAAAAACTTTTAGTAATAAGAAATGTATATAAAGACTTCTCTTAGCATTAGTTGGTAATTGTATAGACATTAATACATTAGGTCAGTCATATGTGGACCAAATATTGGCTCAATGTCTAAAAGTGTTTGAGCTGACTCACAAGAATCTCCTGAACGATCCAAAACACCATTCCATTTGCCAAATTCTTCCCGAAGATCGGGAAAAAGTAGTAGCTCAGTAGCTTTAACTTCTTCGCCACTGACCAGGTTCAAAATATCCTGATTGAAAGCGGTCACTTTCTAAATTCAGTAATAGAGGATTGAGTTTAGCCCTTTACCAATTGCTCAAATTGTTCGGTACTGATTATAATATGTATTCAGTACTCACATCAATGAGAAAGCTCAGTCTTTCTAAAGGATGTGATGGGGGTCCAGTTCCATATGCCTCCAATTCCTTCTGTGTTTCAGCAAGCTTTGCCTCAATTTGTTCTTCTAGACGTGGTAAGGATTTCTACAAGGTGAATTAAATTAAGTTGTATTTCCTTGCAAGTTATCTTTTGTAAAAATGATAGAGATACCTTACTTGAATGTGATGAACCAATTCAATGGTTAGTTTTTCAGCCAACTTGGGAATAGTGGCAAACCCTTCTTCATAAAGTTTTCTGAAGAAATTCCAAAAACGACAATTTTGTTTTAAATGTGGATTGTCTTTTGGCACTTGTATTATAATTGTTAGCACATTACTATAAATACAATGTACTGAACAGCAATTATTGATAACAGACCTACCTGAAATGGACATGGTCTCTGAAGAAGTCCTTCTCTGTGACAGTGGCCTCATTAAGAGTGACTTGATCCATTATCTCCTTTTGCCCTCGGCACCTTACAATCATGTAGCCTTTACTAAGGTGAATGACTTCATTGTGCACAATGTCTACAACTGTGCCTTCAGTGCCTTTATCCACCAGGTCTGGCTTGGTTAGGATGCCTTAATTAGACAAAAACATTAAATCAGCCAATGTTTTGACCAAATCTATTTCAAATATAGCATCAAACTTCGGCAGACCTAGAGTCCTTTCACCCTCTGGGTCATATTCCTGAGCAATCCGCAATGCTTCTGTGGTCGCAATGTCTACATTGCATGGCACCACTACTAGGTTGATTGTTTCTTGCTTTGTAACGAACTGCCGGATCAGTCTCTTAATCTAGAAGAAATGCATACACCACCAATGCATCATCACAAATAATCCACATTTTATTTTCTGGCTCATAGAAAACTACCTGTTCCCCAATGTTCTCAGGCTGACCCTTGACAGCCACACGTGCGATTCCAGGGAGGTCAATGAGTGTCAGGTCAGGAACATTGGGAGAAGTGATCTGCAGACTTATGAGTTCCTCACTTATACCAACACCCACGCCAGCCATCTCATCTTGTGCTTCAGACACAATGAGAAATTAGTCTCTGGGGGAAAATAGGAATTTATGTGTTTTAAATAACACAGCCATATACCTTCACGGATCTTTTTCTCTACTTCAGCTGGGTCACTGAAGTCCTCCTCATGGTTTGGGTAACTGATTCTTCCTTGCCATTTATCTTCATCTTTGGTTCTTATCATCTTGAGCTCAAGAGGGCATCGAGTAACAATTCCTGTACAAAAGAGGGAGTATTTGAAAAGATATAACATCTATTTTCCACATCAGAATCCAATTGGATTACATATAATTGGAGCATATCTTAATGACACCTCTTTCTATAGTAATTTGTGGTCCCCAATCCACAAACGAGGGATGAGTTTCATTTCTACCCTTTAGCCCTACCCTTACATTTTAGCATTCACTTGAGGTGAAATTATGTCCCAATTCCTTTTTGAATGAAGACCAAGAGCTAAGATGAAATGAGGTACAGCCACCGTTTTAAGGGATCTCCGGTGACTAAAACTAAGGTGGTAAGATGGCTCTTAACACAACTAAAAAGATGTGCAAATGTAAATAATTTTGCCGTTTATAAAAGTGTTAAAAATAAATATTATATTTTGCGTTAGATTTCATGTAAGTAATAAAAAAATTTCCCAAATTGCTAGTTTTACATGAATAGTTCATACCATCTATTATAGAATGGTTATATTTGACACATATTTGTTAGAATAGATTAGTTGTATAATAATCCTTTCCCAAAGTCAAGGTGTAGACAGAGAAAGCGTCGAATATCTACACGTAATTATCTAGCTAATCAAGTTTTTCTGGTTCACTTTAAATAAGAAAATATGTTTACATTAAGGTTTCTTGGAACAGGAGTGGGGTTTTAGATTTGAAAGATTTAACTGGAATTAAAATGCAGTGTATAAATTAAACAAACAGAAATAATATAGATTCATTTAGGGGGTTGAAAAATGTTTGATGTTAGCTCGAGATAAATACCCTTTCACCAAACATAGTTTGCATACAGTTTACATTTCCAATGACTACTGTTTTTCAAAATAAATATGTAAATTATACTGAATTTTTACATAAGGTCGCTAAATGTTGTAATCGTTGGATTCATGTTGATTTTACCACTGCCACGGGGTAGCGGGACACCAGAAAGCGCCTCCAGAACCGAACTCTTTCCCGAGCTTTGGTCTCCAATGACGGCGATGGCAGGCAGCGCCAGGTCCTTTTCGACTCCCAGAGATCGTAAATTGTCAATAGTGTCAATGCATGGCCGGATTTTTTCCTCGTACTGCTGACTAAACGTGTAACTCATTTTCTCCATTCTAAATATCAAATAAGAATTCTTTAATCGACGGATAAAGTTGCAGATGTTCACCTTGTGCCTTCCTCGAAATGATCACTTGTCTCCGAGGAGGGGGCGGGGGTTACCAGAATTCTGAATCCGAGCGTTTACATTGGTGCATTTTAAGTTTCATTTTCCTGTGGAACAGGAAAGTGAGGAAACACAATTATGAAACTTAAACGCTGTACAGTATATTCTTAGAAACGCACAGCTGCAAGAAAAAAATGCGACAGTGGCCCTTTAGAATTCTGTTACTTTGTGAATAAAGTGTGAGCTGATCTTCGTTTAAGTCAAGACGTATTGTATTTAAAAAAAAAAAAGTGATCATTCAAGTATTTTTACGCTTGTTGAAAAAGTGAACTCGGTTGACCCCATGTGTTTTCTGAATCAGACCTGCACATCGTTGATGAGGAATTCAGGATTATTCTTGTTATCAGAACTATTTGTTCCCTCATATTCATTGTATGGGTTTTAATTCCCTCTTCAAGTCAATCCGTAGCATCTATATTGGGTTGGGGTTCTGAAAAGGCATATTTTGTTGTCCTGAAGTTAGAAGGTTACTTTGTACACCATTTCACTGACAAACAGACATTCTTTTATAATCCTGTTTGATGTACTTAGGAACTCCTTTTCTCCTCAATGATTATAAACTGGACCAAAAAGTGATGTTTCCTCCACCATACATTTTTTAAGGTTATTAACTTAAGGGTTTTCTTACTTTTTCAACATGCACTATTTTTTCGCTATGCAATAGACATGAAAGTTAGTTTTGTTATTAATTTTAGACATATTACCAATATTTGTACTTGTGAAAACAATGAAATTCCACATTTATTTGTTTGAATTATCAATCTTATTTGTCTTTTAAATTGCAAATCTATTTGAGTTTCCCAAATGAATTAAATGCACTATACAAATCACCACTGCTTGATAATTTTAAATGAACAGCCCCTGAAAAGTGTACATTTATTTCTGAAATAGTCTTAACAGAAATATCCTCCAGAGGGAGGTGTTTATCTGTTGCCAGAGATTTGGTTGAAAAGAGCTGCTGTCTCAGCTGAGCAGAGTCTGTCTTAAGTTCAGGGATCATGAACAAATAAACTGGGTCCAACCTAAAATGACCATGAAAAAAAATCCTTTAAAAGATTCTTTAGCATGATGTTTGTCACTGACATACAATATTCATTCCATTCTGGCTCATATCTCTAACAGTTTTTTTTTATTAAGAATTTTTAACAGGCCATCACATAATACTAATCTGGTGTGAATGAGAAGAACTCCAGCAGTATATTGAAATCTGAAACTTTATTTAACTTAACAGATGCTATTTATCAAAGCTAATTGAAATAATTATTTCAACATCCTTCTGCACTTTCTTTTGGATTAAAACAGGCAGCAGTTCAATGTACTTTTGGAATGCTTTGCAGGACTGTTTATTGATTAGAACACAATTTCAAGAGCAATGAAAGATGTTGTAAATATTGTTATGAAGAGGCTTTTAAAGTATTTATTTGTGTCCAATGTTTTTCCAAGTGCATCTAGAGTGCTGACGAGCTTTGATTTGAACTCTTCTGGTTTTGTGATTTCATCCATTAGATTCTCGAAGCTTTCCTTGTTGGGTTGTCACTTGGGTTTAGGCCACATGAAAATAAGCTGTTGAAATGTGATGCTGTTACACACCTGATAAGTCGTTTTTATTATCATTAAATCTAAACATTAAACACTAAAGATAGACAATCTGTCATCTAAGAAACCGTTTAATGCTCATTTAACCCCATAGTTTGGTTTTAATTTGTGTTTTGAGCATTGAGTGACGTGCATTTCATTCCTGGTTAACATTCACTCACAATTTCATGTGAGCAATTTAGATTTAGTAGTCCATGTAAGATGTCATTCAGGTGACATCCTGAAAATATTTTGGAATTCACTGAGCTCCTGAGAAGAGCCCATTCTGCATGCATAGATACTTGATGTTATACAGTGTAAGAGATGAATCCAAGTTGAGAAACATGAATTTGAAAACTTTTGCCAACATAGAGTATATTGTGCCCTCAGTTTCTGTACTTTATGTTAATGCAAAACAGTATGGGTGTATCAATAAAAATCCTGTATTGAAGTGTTAAACTATTGGATGAATGAGTTTCCATGAATAATCAGTTTAAGTTACTAAAAAAGAGGTTTAATGCTATTCATTTATAAAACTAAATGTAATTGCAATTTTTCCACACAATTGTTATTTTCATATCTTCACCATCTGGGTTTGGGAGTCCTACAATCTTCAGTCTGTCGAGTGTCCTTTCCCATGCAAATAAAACACACACACCCGCACACATGCACCTTCCCCTGATTGAGACTCACTTCCTTCCTTTCCCAGATCCTTTGTATGGAGAGCCACCCAGTTATTTTAAAAGTCCATTAGACGCTTGTTTATAGAACCTGAGTTTAAAAATACCAAAAGCAGACGTTGTAACAAGGCTGCGTGCCAGCTTCACCATTTCTACAAAACTTGCACATAATAAATGAAATAACAAAAGTTAAGATCTATTTACAAAAGCATTTCCAGTTCAAAGTGGCTATCTAGAATGCTCTGATTGATTTTGACAATGGAAAGAAGACGATTCTAAGCACATGGCCCTCCTCGGGGGACACTTTTATCCTCAAGGATGTCGGCTTAACCAGAGCCGAATGTGACAATCACCAGCAGTGTTGCCATTGCTTTGTTGTTTTCCTTTCTTTTATCACAACCCAGAAGAAACACATAATGACATTCTTTTGATAAATGTTGTCACAACCACCATTAAATTCATATTGGTGCATATGCAGCAGAAGCTGTGTAATTCTGCGACCAATGTAGATGTTGTTTTAGCTTGACTCTAAGGCTAAATAACCGAAGCTGGTGCTAATGCATCCTTTCCTGAGAGCTATTATTAAAACAAACAATGCTACAGTTCAGCGTAGCATATCTGATCCCATAAACTTTTCGGCTCTCCTGTTGCTTGGCTCTCTGAGTGAAGGTCCCACGGTTGCCTGCCATCACAGATGCTGGCAGGCTGAAAATGGGAGGCATGACACAGCCCAAGAAGCATGAAACTGTCTCAGCCTTGGTTCTAGCCCACTGAGACTATAGTCACTTGGTTTTCTTTTTATCTTTTGTGCTCTTTTTATGTCTAATTGAATGTGTTGTTCATCCAGAAAATACAAGTCATAGGGATAGGCTTAAAGACATATGCAGACCAAATAATAAATAATGGCATTTTATAGTCCTTAACAGAAGAACTTTAAAATGTTTGTATTGTAAAATTGTTGTAAAACAGACATTTTGTGACTTCAATCTCCTATGTATATTGATATATTTTTAGCTAAATCGATCAATATAGTTCACTCATGAGGCTATAATATGCATGACATAATTTTCCTGAACTTTTGCCTTCTTTACATGTTCAACAGAGCACTGGAACCATTCCTAAGAAAGTTTGGTCCATATTGACAAGGTTGCTGCAGATTTGTTGGCTGCACATCTATGATGCGAATATCCTGTTCCACCACATCCCCAAAGGTGCTCTATTGGATTGCGAGCTGGTTGCTATGGAGGCCATTTGAGTACAGCGAACTCATTGTTATGTTCAAGAATCCAGTCTGAGATGAGCTGTGCTTTATGACAAGGCTCCTTAAACTCTGCTGGAAGTAGTCACTGGAAGATGGGTAGACACTGTGGTCATAAAGGGATGGACATGGTCAGCAACAGTACTCAGGTAGGCTCTGGCGTTGACTTGATGCTTAAGTGGTACTATCTAGTATGCCAATATATGGCCTACAGCATTTCACCACCACCCCAGCCTGAACCGTTAATACAAGGCAGGATGGATCCATGTTTTTATGTTGTTGACATCAAATTCTGAACCTACCATCATTTTATTGCAACTTGGTTTCTAGTGCATTATGTTTGGTGGAGATAGTGTTTATATGTGCAATATGCATTTACTCAACCTACACAAATGCATTTACCTTACTCAACCATTTGAGCAATGCTTCTTTAGTTTTATACTTATTTTTTGTGGGGAGGGGGGTGAACTGTGTTATATTGAAGGTAACATAAAGAGTTTAAACATATTGGTAATAGAAAACTGAACAAATCAAATCATGAGCAGAATACTGAGGGGTCAGTGGAAAATCCCTTTTGATCAAATTCCTTGACTTGATGTATTTTGTTTGGTTACTTTGTCAAAATTGTCTGGGTGAGATCACCACTTTTGGTGAATTTCAGTACGTCTGAGCAGGATGCATATTTTATGTTTTGGTAACCACAAGCTGTTATTTCTTTTTATTAGAACATGAAACACCTCATTTGCTGGCTTTGTTATGTGTGCACAGGGCTGTATTGTCATGTGATTTATACTCTGCAAATGTAAAGCCATGCATTAAAAGAATTCTCTCCTGATTAATCACGCTTATACTGTCATAATTCATTTGCAATAACAACTGCCAGTTTGCTTATGTTGCTGTCTGTGCTGTAATAAAGAATGGTGTCGTGTTGCATGGCACAGAACAGATGTGTTCTCTTTTCCTGAAAAAGTTATACAGCGGGGTTTAAATCAATGCTGCATAGTACCTTCTTGAAAATGTCATTTGGTATTATGCAAATAAAAATTAGAGTGAAACAGATTAAAGCAATTGAGTTGATTATTAGATGTTAGTTTCTCAAATAAGGCTTGTCTTGGACTTAATACGTGGCGCAAAGCCAATGGTGAAAAAAATGCTTTAAATAGACAAGGCATTCAGATATACAAATAATAATGTTTGTACAAAATACATAGAACAAAAGAAAAAGCAAATCAATATTTGATGTTACTACATTTGCCTTCAAACCTGCATCAATTATCACAGGTACACTTACACAAAGTTAGGGATTTTGTATGATTGTTTTTAAGTATATTCCACCAACCAAACATGCTCGATAATAGTCAAAGTATTAAACCCAGCCATGTACTGAAACAGAAACAGCAGTGTTGGAGGCTTTAAACTTGGTGAGTAACAGCAAAAATTCTGCTACTATGCTGAAGTCAAAAGATATATTTTATTGTCATGGCAAGATTAAGCACAGCAACAAAACAAAAGGTAGTGGTAGTACATCAACAAAGTCTCGCCCAGACAACGTTTTAAAGCAGACTAGGTTTTAAAGATGTGTTGTCTTTTGAAGAAACACAAAAAATGGGGAGTTGAGGATCGTTGATGCAGTGGTTGCCCAAGAAACTTTTTATAGCATATGAAAGCACATTAAACATATTAACCTTTGCTAATGAAAGATCAGCAGCACAATCAGCTCAGAACGGGAAGAAATCAGTGGGAGCCAGGTACCAATTTACCATCCGGAGGCCAGAAGAGATGTACATGATAGAGTTGTAGCCAAAAAAACTATACTTTCAATAAGGGAACAAGACCAAGCTCATACTCAATATGCATGAAAAATATGAACTGGGTTCCGGAAAAATGTCAGCGGGTGCTGGCATTTCAGTCAAATGTGAAATATAAAGTGGCGGTTCATTTTTAAGTGTGTAAATAAAATTAAGACTAAATACAATACATACAAAACAATAAATTCTTCTAAACATATTAATAAACATACATAATGCTTGTTATTTACTTAAACCCGTTGTATAAGCCCCGCCCCTCTCTTTTCATTTTGATCGAAACGCTATGCCGTGCTTTTGAAAACTCGTCGACGTTTTTTAGCGTCCCCAAATTGTGTCAATGATTCCAACACGATGGTAAATGTCACTGTTTGTTTCCTTCAGTCCCGTTTGTCCATGTTAACGTTTTGTGGTTTTAAAGAGTGTTGCGTTTCTTCGGGTGTTTGACCGAAGCTAAATCGCGTGTGGTGAACGTTACACTGCTAATACAAAGTTCGTTCAAGTAGGAATGCAACATGAGGCAAACGCGACAAGATGAAACCAATTTGTTGTGATTTATTGTTCCTACTCTTAATATTTACAAATTTTATTCATTTATTTAATTAATTTTGGGGTGACTAAAGGACTTCAGTACAGCCGTCTATGCTAAACAGTGACAGCAATTTTCTCATTGCATGGAAATGCATTAGTCTAAATAATGAAGACAAGGCTCTTCCGTGTTTAATGTGCACAATAGTTCACATTTTTAGACCGCATTCGTTTCCCCAATATAGTTTATATTTGGCACTAAATAAAAACGGTCTAGTATTCCGTGCCAATGGCAATCATTTATATAAACAAAGTATAGTTCAACCCCATTAACGTGTGTTTTGTGTTTGTATATCAAACTGGAGAAAAAGTGCTGGTCTTTTCTCTTATGGGAACCTCCAAAGGTTTGGCCTGGTGCCGCAGGTTGATTACTGTGCCGTGTTGCAGACCACAGTTCGATTGACAAATCCCCATTCTCTGTGTTATACACAATGCTTTATGTGGCAGGACGTCCAGTATTGTCTGGGACCGGGTGTGGAGCAGGGCCCGCTGTCGCCACATTGTGCCTGTTTTCCTCTCCTCCCTATCTACCTCCAGGAGCTGGAGGAAAAAATGCTTTTGCTCCTTCACTGCTTATCTAGGGACGACATTTGTTTATACGTTAATTAAAGGGCTTGGACTGATAAGCAGATGAAACCAAGATGGAAAGTTTTTTTTTTCCAGACCTAAAAATTACTCTTTGAATTTTTGTGGTTGGCTTTTTAACACCACAAACATTTATTAAATAAAAATAAATAATTTTGTTAAAAGTCTATAAATCATAGTAAGGACCCTATTATCAGTCTTTATCATGTAGAGTTGAAATGCATATTGAATACTTCTGTATATATTTTTTTATCCACAGCGTTTACATATGTCTACCAAGAGCTCAGATCTTCTCCAGTGATATTAAGGTGAATAATTTTTTTTCTTTCAAACCTTAGTTTAGGATGCTTCAAAAAAAGTACAGAACCAAACCTGTATTTGCATACCTACAGCTATTTAATTCAAGGCTTTGTTACTGAACTTATAATACATTCTAATATTATATATACATGAATTTTAACACCCACTTTGCCAGCAAACAAATTTGACCCAAGTTTGGCATTTGGCTGTGTGGGCGAAATATGGGCCAAATAGAGTCTTGAAAATATTGAATCAAATGCACCCTTTCACAGTTTATTATACTAGATTAACTTCTATTAAACCCATGTTAAACTCACAAACTGTATACAAATATGGATTTAGTGTCTGGTGTCATGCATAGGTTTCTAATAAAGACATGTAGTGAGCGGCAATTCTTCCATGTTTCTATTTTTCTCACACAACTTTTGTAAACATGCCAGAGCCAACTGCCTACTGTGTTTCAGTTAACTTGATGGTCCCTTGAGAAATCTAATCATGAATGTCTGTGAATCCCTAAAATGTTTTGTACAAAATGAGTTCTTTGTATGTTTTAGTGTTCATGAAGTGCACCACTATTAAAGTATCTGCATCCTATGATATGCTATACCTAATTTACAATAAGAGCCAAATCACCTTAAGTTTGCATACTTTGATATAAGCTCTAGGGAAGATTATTTGTAGAGTTAAATACCTTTTTCACAACTCCATCAGCCCCATTTGCCCTTAATGTATAATGTCTAGAATCTATCTTGGCTCACTTAATCTCCATACAAACAAGTGTGCAGTGCATTAGATCACAGGCAGATGATGGAGAGTATGAATCAGTTTCCATCCCTCCATTCCTTTGCTGTTTGTTTGTGTGTGAATGCTATTTATTACGTATAGTCTCCGCACATCAGCACTGTAATCTGTATTCAGATTTGAGGTCAAAGGGACGTTTGTGCTTCAGGGCAACAGCTCTTTCAAACTGCTGAGTTATAGTCCTGCTCCATTAGCAGAATCTGGCTAATGCAGTCTTGAAATAATACAGCGGGTGTCCTCAGGGGGAAAGTCATTTTTCCTGCTTGGTCTCACACACATCAGCGGCTCACAGACCTCGAGCACTTTCAGATGGCAAACAGAAACTCTAGTCATGGGTTACGCTGGGCTCACAATCTACAGTATCAGCTCCACGTCTTCAAAGAGTCTCACGATATAGAACGAGATAGGATGTGATGCGATATACCCCATGCTATGGCAATAAAAAAAAAAATCTGAAATCCACTTTTGTGGTGGACAGCCTTATTTTTAAAGTTTAAAATGATTTAGTTTCAAATAAAAAAAAAAAAAACTTACGTGTGTTGGCCAATAATCAAAGATGATGCAACGGACAGCCGTATCAGTCTAGTGTACCCCAGTTATTTATTTGTCAAACCTGTCATGTTACACCTGAGAAGACCTGCGAAGCATGACTTTTTGATGTTTGTTGGTGGAGCCTCAGTTTTTTTTAGAGGAAAATTGAACAGTTATAATAAAAAATAATCTATTAAAAAACTATTGAACTTTGTTCCCTGTATAGATAACTTCACCAGAACTTTAATCATTAAAACCGTTTGTGTAAATAACGTAATCTCGGAGAAACCAGCACCGTGGGGCGATCACCCTGATTTGGCTTCACTCCACCGACAATGTGAGACACACTTGGTTTACACATACTTAGCAATATTGGTGATTCTAATTCTGTGTCTGGTCCATGGTGTCCAGCAGAATATCTGACTCCTGGCCCAACAGTTCCATTTCTATTGCTTAGCCTTATAGTGCTTGGCCCAAATGGGATGATGTCCCAAGTCATTTTTAGAAGAAGGTGAAGGGTTATGACAGAACGGTTTACAGCCCTCAGACTGAGATCTGGATGGCTAGAATGGGCTCTATTGTGACCAGAAACCCACAAATGTAAGTAGAAGTCGAGTGGTGCTGGTAAAGCACAATGTCAGTGAAAAGCAGCTAATATCAAATCTGGATGCATTGTATTGTTTCAATACTCATCTTGGCAACAAAATTGAAGGTTTACCTCAAATAGTAGAGATTTTCACACCCCTCATTGACATCTGTGGAAAAGTCAGAACACTTGAGTAAGTCAGTCAGTCTGACAGCTTTGGTTCTCCCTTCTTTCCACTTTCCATTTTATCTATTTCCTTGAAGGCAGTGTTTGCATCATTTAGGGAGTTCTAGAAATTTTTCATCAACCAACTTGAAATGTCAGTCTGGCATGCCAGTATCTCGCTAACCTGTACCCTCACTTTTAAGATTAAGATTACAAGTAAATAAGTAGAATTTGCTGCCGACCGAAGGACTGTGTTTATTTTTAAGCACCATGTGAATCGCTATGAAATAAGTAACAGTAAAAGTGGTAAAAAAATGAGACATTAAGGGTGAGCTCATGCTGGAGCTGATGGACACATTCATTACTAATGCGCATGAAGCCGTAGAAGGCCCCTCATTGGCTGTTCTTCGTTTTTCAGTGTTTTAGCTGTAACAAAGTAGGCATGTGCCTTGTTGGAGACTAATAAATGCACTCTAATGAATGTAAACAGTTGAGAGCTGTGTGATGTCCTTAGCTGGTTATTAAGCTAAAGCTTGTGGTCCTCATCCTGTATGTATCCTGTTCATCAATCTGTATTCATTTAGTTATTTGAAGTGAACATAGTTCAAGACGGAGACTGGGATGGATGTGGAAGTTTTGTACTCGCATATGAAAACAAAGTTTAGGATGAAAGTTGAACTTCATTATTTTCTGTCAATTAACTTCTTAAAAACAAACCAATAATCTCGTAATTTGAATAAAACAAGAAACTTGAATTTGGTAGGAATGGCAAAAGTGTCTGACGATTTTCAACATACTCGCTTTTCCCCAGACAAACTTATTTGAACAGGAAATCGATTAACCCTCTGATCTTTCTTAAACACAAGATGAGTGCTTTGTGTACAGAAATTGAAGGACCACACAAATGATATTGCTGAGAGAATGTTTGGAAACTCCATTGCTTCATAAAATTAATGTTGTGCCACTCTAGTCAAACAGACAGGTTCCATGAACTCAAATACTTTCAAATGTGAAGATGACTGAACGGCTTAGGTGTAGGAAACAACACATGGGTGAATAATTAATAACAAAAATTCCCTTTATTGTTGATTTATCCATTGAAAGCATTGAAACAGGGAGGATCTCACAGCCACATTGTCAGATCTGTCATTGAGGAACAGGGTTGAAATAAACCATCAGGACCTGAGGCAAACACACTGCAGTGTAATTTATGGCCGTCGAGGCGAACGCTGACTGCCCAGTTAGAGTATAGCGGGAAGGCAAAACACAAGCTGTGAAAAGCATTTATTAACTTTCACTCCCTAGACGCTCAGAGCCTGCGCGTGTGACAGTGAAATGTTTTGTTAACCCCTTTTTGAAAATGGAGCAGTCTGAAACGATTTTTGTGACTTATAATTATATATTTTTACAGATATACACCAGCCATTTTTCTCTGACATGTTAAGAATGTCCCCCATACAAAATATACATTCTGCGTGATTAAATTGGAACCTTCTGGACTTTGAAACGGTCCCCTCACAGCAGGCCTGGAAATCCATTTATGTGCGCGACTCCCTATATTCAATTGCCACACAAGTGGAAAAAGGTATTTAAGTGCAAGTGCAATGCTCAGAGAGACTTCTGGAGAAGGGTGAGACTAGAGTGAAAGAAAAGAAAAAATAGACAAAAAACAGAGCTCAGGACGGAAAGCTAGCCTTCTGCTGCCGGCCGAGGGACTGTGTTTATTTTTAAGCACCATGTGAATCGCTATGAAATAAGTAACAGTAAAAGTCTCAAGTAGTAGTGTGTGGCTCTTTTCCACATGACCTCACTGTGCCACGTGTTGGGTGAAAATATTTTCACATCGCTGTAGTTTTTAGTTTTCAGATGTGAATGGTGAGTGACTGTGGCGCTCCAATGGACTGGGGACCCGTCCTTTCGCTCAATCTAAGCTGTAGGAGAAGCAAAGTAAAAAAAAAAGTGAAGGAATGGACGTTATTTTAATTCTGCAGTGTACAGTACACAAATGCAACATTTCAGTTTAGTGGTGTTTCAGATAAGTTTGATTTAGCATTAGCAATTCAAATCATGACCAAAAAATAGGATTGGGTAGTTTAGATTAGAATACATTTTAAATTTTGAAAAGTAGTCTGTGCTAACTTAAAAAGTAGGTTAGCACAGAATAAGAATTAATTTTCCATTTATTAGAAAAACTGTACTGCGTTAAAAGTTATCCTTATTAGGTTTTTGGATGGGTGTTTGATAAAAAACACAAACCTGTTTTTCTGTGAGTCACATAGAGACTAGTTATATTTTTTGTGGAATGAAAATATAGTAAAATGCTACCAAAGTTGTGTATATATTAAGATTTCTACTAAGATTTCTAATCCAAAAATTAAAAATGTAATATGGCTTGACACTCATGTCATTTAGTGTGAAAAACAGCTTTGTAAGTAGTAATTAGGGTTCGAGATTAACTTTTTTGATCACCAGTCAAACTTTCTAAAGTTACCATCCAATCATTATTTCCTTTAGACAAATTTTTACGTGGTTGATTATGAATTGCCACTGAAAGAAAATGTTATCATTTTATTAACAGTGGATGAAAAACACAACATGCAAAATACACAACAGACTGTACAGTCATAAACAGTTGTAAACTTAATCTGTAAACTATATTTATCATCTCAGATAGATACTGTAACCCCCAAACTTTTCTCAGCCGCGTACCCCCTCTGTCACCTCCTGCTACCAATAACTCTAAATAAGTGACAACAAATAGATTATATAACATGACAAATAAACAGTTGATTGTTTTTCATTATCAAAAATGTGTTATAAATAATAATTTTTTCGAGCATCGGGTTCTCGTTTATAAATGAAACGATCATCTCCATTTAATGTGATTGATTTTCTTGGCCAGAGACACACAGAGATCTGTGCTTTTATTTGTTTCACTCGTTTCTCATTTTCATATAAATAAATAGAAATGTAAACAATTTTTTAATTAAATCGATGTGGCACAAATTAATATGGATGCAGAGTTTTTAACAAAATACAAGGTTAGTAAAAATAGGGTTATCATTTTTAATGAAAGGAAAAAAACTGTCTCTCTCGTTCTACAGTTGCTAGTAATTCTCTTTTTCTCTCATACTTTGTCAAGAAGCTGTTTCACTGTGCTCGGATTGTGTTTAAAAACATTTATATGGCACGAAAAAGGAGCTTTTTCAAAATTTCGAAATATCGAAAAAAGTAGCTAATAATTTGAATGTTAACTAAAAAAGTGTCACAGTCTTGGTCTCTCTTTCTCTCTTTTAGCTGCTTCTTTTCTCTGCTCTGTCGCAACTAAAGCATGTGCTCAGGTTGTGCACTTTTAAAGACGGGTGTGGAGCCTCGCTCTGACGCAAAAACATTAATCTAAATGTCGCAATGCTCGTTGTTTCTCAATCCTCTCGGCTGTATTTCTTTTAGGCACAGGCAGTGGCTAATGCAGACACACAGACCTGCCTTGTTCACAGGCTGGTGGCTCTCACCATATTATTCCTAAATGCCTACATCATCAGAAGAATATCTGTCACTAATTGATTATGATGAATCTTGGAATTCTTTATAAAGTTTAAAAATTAGCTGTTGATTCTCTGGTCACTCGTAGGTGGATCTATGGGAAGTGATCGTTACACCCCTAGTTCTAATGAGTATTCTATTATTTTCCTCTATTACACTTAATTTGTTTTTAAAGGAAATATTTGGCACACAATTACTAAAAAAGAGACTGTTTATGTGACTAGCAGGGTTTGATTTACAGGCCGGTGCTGTAGGTGCCAAGAATGGAGACAAGAATGTAGTCTCGACTTAAAAATAATAATTCTCTGGTTTTACAAATCGACCATTTAAAAACAAATGTTATGTATTAAAAATAAAACATATTGTACATGTTTCCAATGCTGTTTATTGCATATGCCAGTTTCTCTGCTGTGGCATGATGTAAGCGTTGGTACAGCTCCTCTTTCGCTCCCCCACCCTGGAAAAGCCGGTCACAGGAAATTATGTTTTTCATACAGAATATTTTCCAGACTCGTTTTCTTTTTCCCTTCTTTTTTCTTGTTGCCTCTCGAATTTCACTCTATTTTACCCGTTTTCCTTGCGCTCTCATGTTCATTCACAAAATACTTGTCTTTTGGTCTCTGTGCATGTTTTAGGTTTTCTCATGATGCATATGTTGAATCGTATGAAGAATAGGCAGCAGGCTGATGTTTGTTTCTTTAAGCAGTGTGCTGCGGGCAAGCTTGACCCGCTCTGTTGATATAAAGCCTCTCCAGGACCAGAGCAGAACCTTCTGGCTCTCCACACATTTGCCGTGTTTAGAAGCCCCAGGCAAAGCTAACACAGGGGCTCTCAGAGAAGCAATGGGCCCCAGAAATGTGCCCTTGTAAGTGCACTGTTGCGTGGACACTCCCTGCTAGTAATCGACCTTTGCCCCAGTGCCTTCTGGGTAAGCCTCGCAAGACAAAGGGTATGGGAGCTCACACACATACTGAGAAAAATAACACATTTTGAGGATCCAGTATCACCCACTGAAGGCCCTGAGTTCAGGAAAGCCCTGGGGTTAATTTGACGTTTTTTTTAGCAGAAATAGTTGTTTGATTTAAAGAAATGTTTTAAGATGACCTCACGCTCCAAAGACGATGAGCTCATTTAAAGTGATTCTTTAGCCAAATGTGACATTGTTCCTCTATTGAATGAAAAGGATTCAATGCAGAAAGGTGTCGAAATCAGTTCACTTTGACTTTAAAAACAATTGCGCCATTCTTCAGAGTAATTGAAATACATAGGGGAAACTTTGTAAACACTTTGTAGTCCACAATAGATGTGTTTTAAAACCATTTGACACAAATGATTAATTAGGAAATGTGATAAATAATTAATTTAAAAAAATTTCTTACCATGTATATTGAAATTAATATAACCATACTAGAAGCAAAATGTGTATGAATTTATTTCCTTGGATCGGTGTGCATTTGGAAACGTTTATTGCAACAGTAAATATTTCTTTCATTGAAAAATAGAACTGAATTTAAATTGTATCCCTGAATCAAAAATGTTATGTTCTAGTTTGATTTGGGTGTGATCAAGAGTGTGTAATTTAAATTATGTTATATTCACAATCTCAGCAATTGTATGAGGTTCCTTTTATAAAAAAAAAAAAATGTTTGGGAACATTTTACAAGATCTTAAATGTGTGATCTCAATCTCATTTTATACGTGGCTTCCAGCATGCATCGTAAGCAAAATAACTATTTTGATGAACAATGCAACACATGCATCCTCTCTCTCCATTATCTTGAGTGTGTGCTTCCTGTTGCATGCAGTGATGTATGCGATGGCACAAACTCTGGTGTGCACTCACGTTGTTTGTTTAGTGTAAGATAGAGGACCCAGATATGGGTGTGTGAGAGGAATATTATTACACTTGAAAAAGTCAAGCAATGCCATTGAATGTTTACTACAGATTCTTGGGTTCGTTGTATTAACTTTTGTTAGTGGTGTATGTTCGGCTTGATTTCCTTGAACTTCTATATGAATTCAGTATTAATTTGTGAAACTCATCGACTTGGAAACCTATTATGTTACGAAATATAAATTGATCTAAAAGCAACATATTTAACACTGATCTTTAAATTAGTCTTTTTAAACTTTCTAGTTGATTATTTCACTGATGTAAACAAATTGTCTGTTTAGTAATGTTTTATTTGGTCATTGTCCCTCATCATTGGTCAAATAATGTCTAGTATATCCTAAATATTTTATTTAATGACCTTTCCCTTGATTTGCTTTAGTGAATGCGTGTTGCTGTGTAAGGTTTGCCTGTGTTGTAAAGGGTGCTTCAAACTTAGAACCTTAGAAGCAGGTCTTTTTACAACGCCTAGCCATTATTTGTATTTTTTTTTATGATGTAAGGTAGTATTATTAATAATATACAGCTATGATGTATTATTATTAAATAAATATTCTGAAAACTCGATTAAACAATTTTGAAAGCATTTGAAAGTAACAGAAGTTTAAACAAATTCCATTATCAGACAAAAGTCCACAGTGTGTTCATCACATTGAAATATTTCTGTTTTGTCCTGGGCTTTTTGCACTGCTTTTGAGTTAAGCATTCATGAAACATAAAGAATTCTTTAGGTTTCTTTTGCATGACACACTTACCCTTCTCTCTGCCTAGTAGCTGATGTATACGTAATGTGGTATAATGTTCAAAATCTATTGAGAATACAGCCTCAATCACATGCAATCTGATTAACCAATCTGTCTGTAACTGAAGTGAGATGCTGAGGAACATCTGATGATGGCTATGAGATCCATGAAATTCTTAGACACAACAGCAGTGGTCTCTTTTTCTAAACAAACACAGAAGCTGAACAGTTTACACAAAGTAAAGATGGTGGTTGTGGCTAAGTAAAAAAAATACTGCGGCTTTAAATGTTTTTCCAAGCTTGATGGATGGGAAGTGAAGTAGTATTGACATGGGCAATAGACTGCTTATTTTACAGTGATAGCTTTGATTGACTGTGAGATAGAAAAAGTAAAACAGCTTGTAAGCGCTTTAGCTGAGTTTGATCTCCAGGCCAAAACTTTTGATTTATTTTTACAACATGAATTCAAAATTGACTTTATTTACTCTTTAAATACACATTTCTGACCATTTGGTGAATTATTCATCAATAGATTGTTATGGCGAAAACAATGTTTATCTTTATAATCCTTCATCCTCCAACTTCACGTCATATAAAGTCAGCTTTTTACTATTTAATCAGTTCCTTCTGTATGAAAAACATCTCAGGCTTGTTCTTTGGTTTTTCATGTTGGATTTCCATCTTCACTTAGAAGAATGTCACGTTACCACTAAAGTGACCTGCCAATGAACTCTAATGGTTTAATAATTATCCTGAAATTTTAATGTGGTTTCAATGTGGTTGAAAGTAGATTTCACAGCAAGTGTCAGGTTTACTCAGATCTGTACTACCGTACAAAATGCACTTAGTAATTCCAGTTTTAGCAAAGCCACATGATAATGCAATTTCTATCTAGGTAATCTAGATGAATAAGTGGTAGCAATGTGCGTTACTGTTCTTATACAGGTTGTGTGTTTGTTTTAGGCTGTACAAAGTTTAGCTTTCATGCCAGTGATGACTGCACCAAACACAAGAACAAGAGGGTAAGAGAGAGGAATAATGGGGATGAAAAACTGGAAACAGAAGAATAGAGATTTTGCAGGCTCAGAGACTCACAGTAATGCATGTCAGTGTTGGTTGTCTGCCTAAATCACTAGTCTGAAGTGTTTTTTACCCTTGTTCGTGTTTGCAGTGCTGAATTCGGTGCAAAGATCTTGATTAGATTTGTTTCAGGCTTGACTGTGAATGAAAGCCATCAAATCATGTCAAGAGCTCTTAAAGCAGCCCTAAAAAGCTGGCTGCTGAGGGACAGATTACATCATAGCAATAAACCTTTATTCGTAAATTAACTTTTTTTCTTAACTTCTTAACTTCTTTTTTTTTTCGCCACAGATGTGACATCTGGAAAATCTTGTGAACTTGATTGTGAAAATGAGTCCATGGGAAGGTTGTTTGGTTTATTGTACTTAAAATAAATGAATTCATTGAAAAATATAAATATATAATAATCAGAAAATAAACTATGGCAGCATTGCACTGATGAGCTATGTTTCAGCGTGACATGGCACCACCACCTTGCCTTAGACTTATACAATTGTTGATCTATATAATTTTTTTTCTGTTCAGCTGACAATAACTACTGTTTAATTTAACGTTTATGAGATTTCTGATGCACCAAGTCAAAGTTCGCATAGCGATATGAAATGACTTTGTGTTTCTTGTCCAGGTTTGTTGTATATTTTTAAATACAACCAGGCAAGGAAGTTTGTGTTCAGTGACAGTCACTTCTGGTCACATAAATGTTAATGTTCTGTTGAATGTCGTAAGTAATAATATTAGGTTTTATTTCAAGGACACCTTACAGGAAACACAATAAGATATACAAATAACAGATCTAGACACCTACTGAAGAAGAGACAAAACCCGTAAAAACAAATGTGTCTACACGAAAACTCAACAACCTAACTAGATTGCTAAAGTTTGCATCCAAACTTTGATTTTGGCTTGTACTAGTGTAGATTATTTATTTTTTTTAATGTTTCATTATCATAGCAAGTAACAAAACCCAAGCTTTATGTCTCTATGATTCTCATAAGCTGAGATAGAGATATACCAAATTGGTTGCTATGATAAACAGCCTGGTTGCTATGGAGAGATCACTGACATAATTAACATAAACCAGCCCCCATTTCTATTCAATGTTTACTCTTGAAGATATTTTCGGATCCGTATCCCATTATAAGTCAATGGTGATCTTTGACCTGCCGCCTAGTGCTTAGGGTTTTTTTGAGGTTCTATTTAACCTCTTAAGCCCGAGAGTCCCCGGTACCGGGGACTTGCCCCCTTGTGCGTTACATTTTCACTCATAGCTCACGAACCCTGAGAATAACCCACACATATTAAATACTGTTGTGTTCAGCGGAAACTCCTCTAAAAACGTATCTAATTCAATTTCATATCCGTTAACCACAGCTCGAACGCCATGCAAATAAACAACAACATGTCCGGAGTATAATTCATGACCACGTTTTTGTTTATGTGCGATATGTATCCACAATATAAACGGAAACACCAAAACCATTACATTAAATGAAAGCTAACAACCAGCTGAATCCAGTGATATGCAACTCATTAACATTGCATGAAGTATTTCAGAGCAGGGAGCGAAAGTTCCACGAAAAAACGCCAGCGAAAACCAAGCAAGCATGTAAATCTTGTCTTACCTTTGCCGTTTTTTCAACAAAAAGTTATTTCCATAGCGATAAAAGTCCGTTTGTTGTTATGTCCGGTCGATAGCTTCGCGGAAACTCCATTTTGGATTATTTCTGTAGCTTTGTGGCATCATTACGTCACCAAATATGGAATGACTCCCCGTGCGTAAGAGGTGGTCTCTCCACGCTGCGCGTCGTGTGATTCGTCGGCGATCCCGTCAGTCTCAAAATGGTTGAGCTGATTGGTTTCCATAGAATCAGAGCTTTCCAGCGATGTATAGATCTCCCGGATTGGACAGATGGTCGGGGGGTAGGGACACGCAGAAGCTCGACGTCAAAGCGTTTGTGAATGAAATGTTCCCAAAAGCGCAGCAAGATGGCGTAAATGAGCTTCTACCCCCCTTTTACAGCGTTTCTTTAGGAGTTTTTTTGCTGAAATCATGTCCCATAAGCAAGAAAAGAAGACTATGAACGTAGCTAAAGCTTTGGACAAGATTTTTTCCATATTTCAATTATTGTGCCAAATTGTGCCAAACTGTGCCAACATGGATTACGCCTGAACTTTGTTCAATCAAAACCTTTACAGAATATTAGTTTCTTGTAGTATGAACACCAAACTTGCTACAGATGTCCTTGACATGTAGTGGTTACAATTGATTGTGTTTATTTGCTTCGTTATAAGTAAAATAAGGAGATATTGGAGGAAACATGTGTTTTTTTTTTAGGCGGAGTTCATTTTTTGGCCATTCCAACATCAATTACTCTTACCCAGTGTTCTTGACTGTCAAATTAACTCATCCACACCACTCCCCAAGAACCTATCTTCATTTTGATACCAAGATTTGCAGTTTAGGCCTTGTAAAAGCTGAGAAATGCCTTAAAAAGTAAAAGTATAGGATTTTCGGAAAATAGGCCTCAGGGCTTAAGAGGTTAAAGTCTTATAGCTGTATTTTGAATAAGTTGTAATTTCTGAAGAGAATTAATGCATTTAGATGTTTAATTTTAATCACACGAAAAATGTAGAGGATCCGTTAACTATATCAGTTAAAATCCATATTTTTTGGAAAATCACTCCGTGCAGTACCACAATGTCTTGTGTTGAATCTGTGGACAAGACAGAAGCTTGAACGATCACTTGGTGTCAAGCAAATGGGGAGCGCATACTCTGATGCTTCCTGGAAGTCGTGTGTGTATCGTAGCGTTAACGCTTTCTTCTCTCTTCTCCAGCCCACTTCCCAGGGTGCACAGTGAGGCTTCATCAAACCAGAGCATGTGGCAGATTGGGTGAACTAATTCAGGATTAATTGCATGCTTGTTACAACAGGGCGCCCATATGGCCTCAAGCTCACTGGAGTGGCACTTTTGTGTCAAATCACGCATTTGCTTGAGGAAACTGAGGATGGGGAAGATGTTGGTGAACTTACAATTGTTGTTTTTGTTGATTCTGCAAAAACATCCAAAGTCCTGCTGCTGTGTTACATGGATTTTCCTGAATTGCCAGCGGCAGTTCCGCGCAAGATTGAAAAGGACATGATTGAACATTATTCGCAGGCAAAGCATCTCTCACAATGGAGAGTGATAGGTTGTACTGGGTATTCAGTCAGAAATAGAAGATGAGCGCATGTGAATAGCGCAGTGGAAGCCATTTAAGCCTGTTTAGACTCAATGTCACACAGATGTTCAAGAGGGGATCTGTTCCTTAGCAGTAGAAAGCTATTAGAATCAAAAGCTCCCTAAACGCTTGTTAACTCAGTCACCATAAATCCATGATCCGATTCAAATTTTTGGGAAGAATGCCATCACGATCTATATTTCACTCAAGAGGCCACTTTTGTTTAATGCTTCAATGATGATTCGTTTTGGCTGTTAGCATGCGCCGCTAAAAATGAGGAAAATCACTCTTGTGATTGGTTTTCCAGTGCACTTTCTGCTTAAAGACCTGGTTTGGATAGACTAACAACAAAATGAAAATACTGTCTTTATTTTCTCACCCTAAACGTGTTCTAATGTTTACAATGTTTCATCTTTTTGGACCATGAAATGGGAATTGCTCTTTTTGCTTGAACAAAAACTGCTCTGTCTCGGCCATACAATGGCCTTAATTATCCTCCCCTACATACTGTAATAACATTAATGTACAAAAATAAATCGTTGACACGTTCTAGAAAACCTTATAGGAGCCCTGAGCTTTTAACCCTTAGTAGTCTCTGCACGCGAACGCCTGTTTTCAGTTAAGTAGGAATGGTGCAGGCCGGCAATTAGTATAGTTAGGTTTCAAAAAGGTTATTAGCTTTATTTTGGGGGGTTTTAAACAAACACAACAAGATTAAAACACATAATTAACTGCTTTGCACAATGACTCAAATAAACACTCAGAACATTATGTTCAGTGTATGAGAATCTGCCTGTTTTTTTGTTGCATTTTTCACATTGTTTTGTCATTGCTTAGCTTTTTTTATTCATACAATTTTATTTTGTCTCAACACTTAATCTTCTAAAAAAACTGTTGAAATAAAATCCATTGGGCTGTATAAATTCATATGTAAAAAAAAAGCCTGAAATGTTAAAATGTTACCAAAATGTAGTCTATAAAGAAAGAATTATTTTTGTATTTTGAAAGTGGTTGCACAAATGTGAAGTTGTGTACTGATCAGTGTTGAAACAATTGTGGTTATCTGATAAAAGTCTTATACAGATTTTTGAGTACCTCTTTGTTTCTGAGATTTTGAGTAATGAAAAACATATATAATATGGCAACATTTTGGTGGTCTGTATAACCGAAAATGACTCTAGAGGACAGATTATAAAATAAGGACTAAACTTATTGCTGGTAAATTGTTACTACTTCAACTGTTGACTATGTTTTGAAACTAATCAAAAATAAACTTTGAATTATAAAAAAAAAAAAAAAAATAACGAAATGTACAACATGGAATTGAATTTTTTTTCCTACGGTTTCAAATTTATTGTTTATTGTTTAATATAATGAAAATCAGTTTTAAATGTGGGGTTATTTTAAAAATGTCAGTCAAGCATTGTCAGTAAAAAAACTGTTATTAAATTATTAGAGTTTTTAAAAAGATATTAACAAGCCTGAGACCTCGGCACAAGAGACTGAATTTGTTTTTGGCAGAGGCCCCTACATTACAATTCGTTTTCTTTATTATACAATATGTTAAAACTTTTTACTCATTGTTTTGAAAATTCTATATTTATAAGCTGACATTTCCATCGCTGCATTCAGCCTCAGCAGTAAATGCCACACGCAACAAAGACAATAATGTCATTGCTTTTCAGTGACGTATTTGAGAACAAGTGAGCTTCAGCAGCAAGCCTTGGAACATTTCCCCTGTAGTACCCATCATGGCAAGGCAACGTCAACTCAATGAAACTTGCAAAAAAAAGAAGGCAATCATTTGCAACAGATGTTTGCACAGCGAATGGCATCTGCAAACTTTTATCCTCAAAGCTAGGACAACCTAGGCAGGCTATCTTATTCAATTAGAGAGTGGCAAAACAAAAGGTTAGCGGTGTTGTAAGAGCAAATGTTCAAAGGTGTCATCATCTTTTTAGGTCCTCTCACCACCAATTAGATGCGGGTGTGAAATCTAGCAGCAAAAGCGATTTAGCGAGAGGGTGACAGCAGACGAAGCAGTTGGCAGCAAGGGCAGAAGTGAAGGTGGCAGGAGGACTGTTTGTACTGTGCCGTAAGGATCTCACAGTGTGTTTGGCTCTCAGCTGTTTCCTTGCAAACATTTCACACTTCACTGGAAAGCACTGCTCTGTTCTGAGCTTTTGTTTGTGCCAGTTGTTTAAAAAGCCAATTATATTTATAGTTTTTGAAGAGCATAACTAGGTACTAGTACAGATCTCTACTGTTGAATTTGGACTGACTTCTTTTCCGGAATGTTCTGTTCAGCTGCCAATGTGTTCTGAATGGTTTCTAGGGAGTTCTGGTGGTTGCCAAGGGGTTGTTGTAAGTTATTCTGAGTGAGTCGCTCTTACTAATGGCAGTGAGTCTTTTCTGTGAATTATTTGGATAATCATCAATCCAGCCTTGCACGGAAAAACCTCACATGCTTCAATGTCTGTTCCTTTTAATTGTGATATTTCTCGTACTTTTGTGAAGAAATTAAGAATTCCACTGAGTGAACTAAATGTTTAAACATTGAGAAGTAAAAAAATAAATAATTCTCTTAACTAGCTTGATATACGCCTTCACATTTGTATCCTTTAATTTGATCAAATTACACTAGAGCTTGTTTTTTCTACGTTTGAGGAGTTGAGAATGCAGCAATTGAACTCAATTAAGGTGCGCAATAATGTGGAACAATAGCGTGAACCGAGGTAAATTCTGGAGTGGTTATATAGTGGGGAGACTGGCCAATAATGTGGCAAAAAAGTATTGAGTAAAGGTGTCCCCAAAAGAAGGTTTATAAAGTGGAAACAAAGTTAAATGTAAGACACCGTAATGTCACCGTATTGGTAATCTACATAGAATTTCGCTTGAATTACAACTGATTTAAGGGTTTTTGATGTAATAATGATCAAAATTTTAGCCCCTTCTACCATTGCATGTCAACGAGTGAATGAAACTCCGACCCCTAAGCACAGCGTGATGTCACAGCTTAACATTTGAATGGAGTTCAGCACTTTATGGGATGATGATGTGTTATAACACAAAACGAGCAGTTTTGCGGTGCGGAGCCTTATAGAAATTGTGTTATATTTTATCTTGCAAAACTCACAAGAACACTGCAGTATTTTCAATGTTTTTTTTTTTTCAAATTTCATAAATTGGTAAGTTAAGTAAGCCTTGATTTTAAATCAGAGAAGGCATAAATGATTTAAAACCGTTGCATGTTTTGAGTAGAAAGTATCGGAAGCAATTTTGGTGATGGTTACTTTTGGATGCTACACTGAATCAGAAAAACAAGCCAGATTGAGCGAGATGGAGGGAAACAGATTGCTTCTTTAAAATCTGATTAGATATTCATCCTTGCTCTCTCTCATTCTCTGTAATGATCTGTAACAAAGTGCAATCAGATGGCTTTCTAATCCTTGTTTTGTGCAAGGCCTGAATGGACTAGGAGGTCAAGGTTCAGCTGCGAGGGGATGAGCTCTTTGAATTGTTTCCTTAGAATGAGCTCCGCATCTCTTTCAGACTGCTTTCATTAAGTCACGTTTTGAATTCTTTGAGTAATTTACAAAGACTAAATTACAGACACCATTGCAGCAGTCATTTGAAATGTAGCAACGGCCTCCAGACGAGCGACGTCGCATCACAGCTTTAACAGAAGGGGAACTCCACACCCTCAGGCCAAAGGCTTTCTAGTGCCAAACAAACGACAGACAGCACATCTGGCTGACAATGTGTGTTCTTTTCAGCTCAGTGTTGCTGTTCCTGGGTGGTGGAGCAAACGTAAAACCATTTGCAATTGTAACACTGGTTTGGTGCAGTTGCATGCTAATGGATTTTTTTAAATCTTGTGTTTGATAAAGTATGTATTACAAAAAAAGGCCAGGTTTAATCAAGCTTTTAACTCTGTGGCTGACAAATTAAGTTTTGACAATATATGTAACAATTTAATGATTTAGATGTGATGAAGGTAAAGGCATAACACAGCTTTGAAATTGATCGCAAAGAATTTGCTATATCAATTTTTGTATAAAAGGAGTAATAAATCCAATCCCACTTCTATTTATTTAGAAGTATCCACTAAACATCTCTTTTTCCATTCATTGTGTGTTAGATCACTGGTTCTCACTAATATCTCAACAACAATTCAAGCTGTTTTGGTTGAAAAGGTCGGTGGAGGTTTCAGTACAATTGGATTGAGGAGTCTCCAACTTTGTTCCATGTGTTAAGTTGTTACCTCAAGTCGCTAATTAAAAAAAAAAAAAACTTCCAGAAATTGCCTTACACAGCTGATCAAAATTGTGCAAAAAAGCACAAAGAGATCATCTGTGCGTGCATTAAAACATATTTTCATATTTTTGCTCAAAATCCTTTTTTCATTGTGAGCAAACATTTTGTTGACAAAACTTGTGCATATGCAAAATATATATTTAGCATTGTCAAAATGTGATTATTTGCCTAAAAAATTGTCATTAAAACTACCCCGATATTGCCTAGACCTTCTACACGAATCCATCATTACAGAAAATCCTCATCGTTGTTTTCAAATGTTCCTTATCCAGCATATGCATGCGAATAAACAATCAAGCCTCATGGAAAAAGATGATCATAATCATGTGTACAGGACCTTAAATACGTCGTTATATTTCACAACTCTTATCAAGTTTTGTCCTCAATCTGCTCCTGTGAGAACCACTTTGTTTCCAATGCATCTGACTCTGTCTTTTGTTGTGTTTTGATTAGGCTGATGACAGATTTGGCTCTTGAACACCAGAGATCTTATATAGCTTTGATACAGCCTAAACCTGCCTGGAACTACTTTAGCTGCATGGCCCTGAAAATAATTGCTCACCTTATGTTCATCATCCAATCCAGATCAATTATTCACTGGCCTGTAGTGTGGAAGTATTTTAAAATGTTTTTGTTCATTACGATAACCGAGGATGCGCCTGGCCATCGATACAGTGAGACTATGCAGATATTGGAAAGGGAGAAAGATGATGAAGGCACAAATGAAAAGGTGACTCTGGGACTTATTAATCTGCTTGAGTAAGGAATGAGGATAGGCGTGATGGACAGAGGAGGCGTTCTGCCTTTTCCTTCTCCATTACTTTAATTGTTTCCAAACCATTTGGCCTTGAACGCGCACCAGTCTATACTCAGCGCACATGCTTCAACCACACTTAACATTCCTCGGTGCACAAGCCCTTAATCTTTCCTCCACTTTCCCTGTCACTTGGGCGTAAGGAGGGTGATATATGGTGCTGAGAGACAGAGTGAAATTTTGGGTAACTTTGAAGGCTTCATCCGCAGGCACTTTGTCTGCAGGTCTGAGTGATTGCTTTTTGTCTGTGGTGTATGCCTTTTTCTTTTCAGCTTATTGCTTCCATTCTAATATCAGAATATTGCGTCTTGCGTCACACCTCATAAGTCTGGAGCTTTCTGGATGGAACCAAACCTATGCAGACAATATTGATTTTGTGGGCTTTGATTTTGGATTTATTTCCAAAGGCTTTTTATTGTATTTTGGTAAATATCAACCATGTTCTAGCCACTTTGTAGAAATTTCTTCAGTGCTCAGGGTAAAATTAGTGAAATACAGTTCCAGTTATGAAATTTTTGAAAGTTTTTAATGTGTGTCTATGCTATTGTTTTTCTACATTTCTCAGATAAGATTCTCAACTTCTGATTACTTACAGAATAAACACCCTATAAATGTATTTTTTTATAAATGGCATCAAAACAAGGACTTTGTGCTCAATATAAATACAATTGTTTTAATTATTCTATATTTAATTGTATTCAGCTTGAACAGCACGTCTTGAAGCCTCAGAATGCTTCGATATCATTGTTTGTTGATGCAGTATGACTACCTTGTGCTAAGCTCAATCTTGAAGAGTCTGGTTGTAGCTCACCCAGTGTTAAACCTTCTACATCGCTGTTTTTGTTTGTTCATGACGGAATATGACGAACTCCACCTACAAAACTCTGGGAAACGCACGCAATCTTAGCTGGGATTGTTTTCAAACCAATGCACTTTGGCAGGTGTTTTCAAAAATGCGATTTTACATGATAACGGTTCTATGTTACATGTGGATAAACAGCATTACCGCACAGAAAAATCCCTTGGTACATGTGGACCGGGCTTAAATGTGACATTGATGATCATTCACAGCTGCTTGAATGGAAAAGGTAATAACTCCAAATATTGATTACATTTAGATTTTTCTTTAGTTTAATTATTTTACACCTGCCAAAAACATTACAAAGTACTGTTCTATTCAATTCCTTTTATTACATCTGTATCACATGATTAAAGAATGTGACAAAATCTATGCTATTTATTGTTTAAAGAACCACTGCTCAAAAAACTTAATGATGCAATTTCCTAAGTATTTTTCAGATGTGTTTAATAAAAATGCCATATTTAACATTCATTGTGACGTTTGAACCACGACAAACAATTTGGATGGATTGTACAATGCAATTTTATTTGATTGTATTTTTGTAATTCTGTCAACCAATATAATGTAGCTTGAACATTTAACTTTGAACATTAATGTAGGGACACTGATGGAACTCGGGGATACACAAACTAATAACATTTGAAATGTTTAAATTTACTTTTAAGCATCATTTATGTTTAAAGTATAATTTTGCTAAGTGTCTGCCAAGTGCATCAATGTAAGTGTGAACTCCACCATTCTACCCCATTCCATGTGTAATTTTATACTTTCAACTTGCATTTTTTTATGATTGTTGTAACAAAAAATGTAGTAATTTATGAACTAGTAAAAGGTAGCTCTAAAAGTGCTGTGCAAAAATGTTGTTGCAGCCCACTGTTTGTAGAGTTGATGTAGTGGTCTGCTCGAGCCCATATTAAACTTCTTGTGAAGTCTAAGGTTCTCGATGTCGTTGAATACAGGTTAAGCGACCTCATGTTGTTTCAGGAATTCAAACCTGTGTACAGTAGTGTATTCAAACATGGCCGCTGTGACAGCTCTGAAAATGATCTATGGCTCTCCTTCAGAGAAAAAATATACTTGAGGCCTTTTCCTCCCTTTTCTTTTCTCACCCTGGATGACAGATGTGTCTCCCTCCCCCTGGAGAACCTCCCCCGAAACACATCACTTTTTTCCTCACTGGCTCTTTATTTCATCCTACACTCTTTGGTGGGGAGGAAATGTGCCTGCCACATGATGATATCTTGATTTTCCCCCAAAAGTTTCCCATTTCCTGTGAGTCCTGACTCACAGACATTAACAAAAAGGCGCACAATCAGCCACGTCGCCAAAAGTTTTTCGGTATGGCATGAGGCATTGTGGTCTCTGAGTAATTGTTCCTGATTGTTGTCCAGCTGTAAATGTTTGGGGCAACCAGACAAGCTCTTTGTCATATTCTGGGCCAGATGTGTGCTTTCTTCCGGATATTCAACTTCAGCTGATCTCGCTGATTTAATGAGCCATTGTTTGTTGTGGATGATGTATTTTGCTATTGTATGTAGTTTTAAGTAAGGAGCTGGAACAAAAACGCTCCCAAATTATCCACGAATGGCTGAGATTTTCCTGCTAGTTCGTCGCTTCCTCGTGCTTTGAAGAAATGGATCACGATTCAAATTAAACCTTGACTGATGACTGCATTCTTCTATCATTTCCTCACAGTTTCTTGAACCAAATATATGTGCTGGTACATTAAAGGTCTATCTGTTAATAACAATAATAATAGGTATAATTAATATTATACATTTTGTTAATTGGCGCCTTTCAGGACACTCTAGGACACCTAGCATTATAAACGTATGAAAAACACATGTGAGGATATAGTTAAGAGAATACTACAGACAGCAATAAACACAAAATACAAGTCAAAGGTATAAATCAACAAGAAATGGTTTCCTTAAACCAAAAGGTTTTTAAATTAGATAAAAAAAATTCAAACCAGTATTATTTTAAAGAGAGGCCAGCAGTATGTTCCCAAACCCAGTTTAGATTTTGAAGACCTCAGGAGAAGAAGTGTAAGGGATGCTGAAGATCTTGGGACACGTGTGTGGATTTGCACACTTAGTGGATCAAACAAATAGGCCTCATTACCAATATTCTGATCACTCAGAACTGCTCTAGTTAACATACAGCCATGTGACATTATACACACTTCTCATTGGTCACATACGCCATTGTACTTGTTTCCTCGACTGCTTTTCGGTTGGTTAGAATGAACGTGCACATAAAAGTAAACAATAGAGAACTGAACACCAGAAGCCTGGGATAATGCACTCAAAATGGACAGACTTTGCTGCTTGATCTTGTTCTCTGGTATCTTTTGCTATATCCTTTCTGTTAATTGCTTATAATGCACATTACACATGATGCACAGATTACAAACTACTCTTACTGTTTTACACCAAGCTGCCATATTAAACAGACACATGCCAACTAAAGTCAGCGTAAACGGATACAGTGGCTGTATTTGTTCAAAAGCATGTTTTTGTTGTTTAGTAGATTAGACTTCATAGACATCATGTTCTCAATTCTAACAAACCACTCTAGCTTTCATTTGGAACTGTTTTTAGATCCAATTTGTTCAAATGTTGCTTCCTCAACTTGTTTGTGTTCGTTCTCCAAATTTAATACACAGAAAATCATGGTACAACAACATGGCTGATATCGGTAATTCACATTTGATCCTTGATTTTAAATGTGTTTGATTTATAAAACAAAATTTAAATTTGAGCAAAAAAAAGGCATTGAGTGTGGTCCATATATGGAGGTGAGAGTGTGCCAAAACACATTGCAAACGTCAAGATTCAAAAGATATTTAGTATAACTTTGTTTTCAGGGAATGCTGAAAAGTATACTGAAAAACTCTTATATATGAGCTGTGCATGCCCACCTTTCAATGAGCCACGTGAGATTCCTGTTTCATGTATTTTTGGGGTCGGATAAATTGATTTCTGCAAATGTTGTTTTACAATATAAAATAATTGGTTTGTAATGATATCCAAATGACTGTCCACATTCGTGATCTGGGATCGATTACACTTTTATAACAGAAATAATACGTTTTGCAGTTTAAAAGGATTGTTTAAGGCCACTGTTGTGTAAAAGGAAAGGATGTTTTAAATTAATGTTGCATAAATGTCCCTTGGTACAAATCAGCTCAGCTTTAAACCTCAAAAACAAACCAGTGTAGTGAATCAGTGGTTCAAGGCTTTTGTTACTGTGAGGTTGAGAAAAGCACATTTTACTTGAATAAAAACATCAGAAGTGGGTACATTACAGGATGCAGGTTTTTGCAAAGTGACACAAGTGTTTCTTTTGGCCCTGTGTGATGGGCAGCTCGGTTGACTTGTAGATTTACCACCCCATTGTTCTGTCCCTCCATAACACAAACACAGTGTTTCCTGTTCTCCCCTGCCCATGCTAAGTGCTCAGGGTGGAATATTGTTTGTGGCGTAAAAGGCGAGAGGAAGGGACCCAGATAATTGGCTCTGGAAGGTTATAGGTCCTTATCTGATTCTGTAAGAAAAGTGCAAACTCGCTGTGAGAACTTGTGTGGCAGGGGTTGTGTGAGACGGTGAAGTGTGGTGGAGGTCGCGAGGTGCGAGTGTTTCTAGTGTGGTGGAGGTCGCGAGGTGCGAGTGTTTCTTTTGAAATGCATCACCCTACTCTCCCCAGCGTGGGAGAGCTCAGTGTCCTGCGTCATGTGGAAATCAAGCCAAATGTTCTGTGCTTCCTCCTGAATCACCAGGGATGCGAAGAGCCCAGTGAGAGGAGAGTCATTGATTTGATCATTGGTTAGAGTCAGGGAGTGGGAAGGTGTTGTGTGTAACTCTTCGGTGAGAGAAAATTTAGCTATGTTGAGTGCTAAAGTTAATAAATCTGCTTTTTTCCTGAAATTTGCTCAAACTCTTGCTTCAGAGTCTTCGTTACTTTAGTAATTTTGTTAAAGCTATTCTCTTTTGTTACCGGTTTCATGTGCACAAAGATGTTTCTGTTAACGGAGACCAAACCAAAAAAAGAGCTTTATCAGGAGATGCTCAGTGCTGTAACTCGATACTAATGGAACCCAGCTTTACATAAATGTATAAAGGGGAACAATGTTTACAACACTGTCAATAATTCTTTGTCTGAAGCTCTGGACATACTTGCAACTCAACCAAGAGTGACATCGTATGCAGCTGTGTCCAGTATAATCCCATACACAAAAGTCATTTACAAAATAAATAGTTCCCAATATTTCATTTAAATTTTAACTCCTAATCTACTGTAATTCTGAAACTAAGTAGAAACATTGAGTCTTATTTAATTTAATAATATTTCTTATCCTAAGATTATATTTAGAGCACTTCATTTTTATATAAAGTTAGGGTTCTTCAGGTTTTGTAGCTTCTAATGGAAACCACAGCAGATACTGTAGACTTAAATTATTTTCTTAAACCTATTATTTCAGATAACCAATGAAACAAAACCATTTCGACTTAAGAGGCCACTTCTTTTATTTGCACAAGATAAAGCCACTTTTCATTCATCGATTCAAACATAGAAATAACAGTTGAGCTCAAGCAACCATTGAATCTCCTCGGCCATCTGGAATGTGAAACTTGCTCAGCACATTATTGGCAAGAATCAACAAACAAGTTTAACAAATGCAAGATTGTACAAAAAAGGTCCATTATGTCCAACATGTCGCTTCTCGTTTACTGAAGTAAACTCTTGAAGCATTTCAACAAATTCAACAAAACATTCACTCACGAAAGGTAACAGACAAGAAATGCTCGGATTCGTACAAATCATAACTTAAAGCATTATATAAATCCTTGCCCTTTGTATTTACATTTCCAACTCAACAAAGAATCTTTCTGGATGTTGATCACAAGTTTTGTTTGTTTGCTGTATGAATAAATGTTTAAAAAGCTCCGAGCAGATGGGGATAAAAGCACCACATGGGTTACGGACCACACGGGCTTGCATTTCAACAGCATTTGGCCTACAAATGTCTGATCGGATCTGCATCATGCATCCATCAGCCAGCTTTGGGATGCAGATGACTTTAATATCATCTTGAAAGACGTCAGATGGACCAAAACATACTGAACAGTTAAGACATTAATGTTCAGCAGCTCCTCGAAGGCATGGTTCAGGCAAAAATTGAAGCATCATCCTGAGTTTTTTCATTCATACCACAGAGCACAAGAACTAAAGTGTGGGTAATTACTGAGATTTTGTTGAACTGTGTTTAAACTCTTCCATCAAGAGTTGAGAAACAATTACCAACAGTTTAATAAATAAAACGTTCATTAAAATGTCACTTGGTAGATCCTTAATCTAGGCTCCAGTTTTCCATTTTGAGGTACAAAGTTTCCATTTGAACCATCATCTAATCCAGAATCCTCACAGTTCTTCCGAACGTGACGTGGCTTAATGAGCAAACCCAACTCATCACAATGCTGTCCAAACTTGGTCCACCATTTGAAACGGCGAGGTTGAGATTCATTGTCTTCAAACCTTATAGTAAATATTTGCAGGGTTTTGTGGTGGCATTTCTTGAACTATGTAGACAGGGTGTCCGTAATCACCGCTAACCTTCTCGTAGTGCTGGCAGTACATACTTCCTGAGGTCCGCAGAGGGAATATGATGTCACTGGGCTCAGAGCCGTTGTTGTTGCTCCCACCGCTGAGGCCACTTGCACGTTTAGGTAATGTGTTCAAAGGAAGTGGGGCAGAGCATTGAGCGGAATGTTTCTGATGGCGCCGGTGCAGAAGTGCGATTAGAGCAATGATTATGATGATGAAGATCACAGCACCAGATGCTACGCCAGCAAACAGGGCCACTTCAGATCCAGTAGATCCTAGAGACTCACCACTCCTCTCTCCAGATGCACCGTTCTGCATGGAGTCTGGGGAAACAGAGAGAGTCAAGGATCGGATGGAGGTCAGGTTCTGTTGCATTGGTAGAATTTAATGGAGCAATTGCTTGATCCACCTGGTAGGAATCTGGGTTGGATATTGTTGGGAACTTGCTCTATCTATTTTTAGGAGTCATTTGTATTGTTTTGTAGCAAATTGCGGGAAAGGAGATTTAATAATGGATGGATATAGCAAAATATTGGGATAATTCTTATTTTAAGAGTATAATTTCATGTAAACTTTGAAGTAAGAACACACCACCATAACCAAGCCTTTTTTATCACATCCAGATGAGATCTATATTTTCAATTAAATTAGTTCGTTTTAACATTGAACAAAGTTTTAATGGGAGTGAATGTTTAATTGTGAATCGATATAAACACACTAAATACTGTATGATTCACAGTTTTTCTTAAAAAAATACATATACTTTGTACAATATATCCTGTTGATTTCAAAGATAACCAAGTACTATTGTCAACTGGAACAACTTCGTTATCAATAAAAAATATTGACATTGTGTTTTTGGAAATAGCTTACTGGCAATATTACACCCAGAAAAAAGCAGTACACATCAGCCAAATGGACACTCAATAAATCAGCAGTGTTTCCCAAATAATAAGAACCTAAAAATATTGAGATTTGTGAATACTCTGAATACATTTTATATTTACTTATATTTTAAATTTGGTTTACCTAATGGTAAAAAGTTGTCTTATTTCAACCCAAAACCTTGAAATGAGTAATAAATAATACATGCAGAAAGAGGATAAAAACAAACCTTATCCTCGGGGAAAAAAACAAAATATTTTTGTTAAAAAGTCAAAAAAAAAAAAAAAAAATTAAGGCCTTGTCTTAAATTCACTGTTCTTAAATAATTTTATACAAATTTTATTTTTCCATTGTCATGTACAGCTCATTTGAATTTTGTTTTTGTTGTCACTTGATTGATTTGTGGAGTTTTGTATCACTAGTCCAGATATAATGTGCTGTATTACGACTACAAATGAGATCCAACAGCCAATCAGCTTTCACTTATTGATCTCTTTGAGATTGTAATTCACCACAGGCACATTTTACCTTCGGGATAAAACCGGTTTGGCTATTTGCTAACAATGTATTTGAAGCATACTGTTTTCTGTGCGAATTATACTCTGAACGTTGAACAAATTCAATTGCAATTCATTTATTTTGTTTCCGATGTTAAGATAAAGGTCTTAATTTGGTTTCTTTAACAGTGGCTTCTAAGAGTTAAATTGTTTTTTTTTTTTTTTTGTATTATATATGGTGTTTTGTGAGATTAATGCTGCTGTTTCTGTGTAGAATACTCACCAGCATTGCTGACGACATCATTCTCTCTTGTAAAGCTGTTTTGGTCTTTGTTGTGGTGTTTAGGAGGAAACCTTGTGGGGTTTTTGGGTGAGAATGAATCTGTAGGACCTAAAAAAAAACAAACATGAACTATAATATGAATATATGAAACAAAATTATACAGTATATTAAAAGTTTCCCTTCAATGACGCATATGAAAGTATCATTTATTTACACGACTCGATTGCGCTTGAATTTATCTAATATTACTTTATTGCAGAGTGCATTATTGTTGTTTTTTCCCCCTGAAACTCCGATCAAAGCGACAGGAAAAACAGCTTTAGCTTTGATACCAGACCACCCTTACTTTTCTGTGGCCTCAAAGCATCATGCCCCAGGTTTTTGAGAGAGAATTTAATGAACTGGCGTAAAGCTGCAAGCTCAAAAAAGGGACAGCTGGCATCGCCACGGGAAACAAGCTCACATGACATTTCAATTACACGCTGCGACACACGAGCCCGGACACCCTCGACAGGAGCAGTGACATGAAAAACTGTGATCTTCATCAGAACAGGTGAAGATACGGGTGGTACTCACTTTGGCCAACTCTCAGAACCAGCTTCATGGATTTGCTCCGACACACTCCCCCATCATGGTTGTCGAGGCCTGCGAACGTGCTGTTGGATGTGGCTGCGAGAACCAAATATGTGTAAGTCATGACCGTTCACAAAATTATAATATTCTAAAATCTGGAAGATTTTGCATCACAGTTAAGAAAAGCCTTTGCTAGTTTAGCCCATTTTACCTCGAAAATTCACTAACATCATTATTAACATTGGTATTTACATTTTATCCACTATATATTAAAGTGAACTGACAACTTGCATTATTTTAAATTTGACGGTTTGTTAAACAAGAAATTGATGAGTGTTGAATGAATAAAATCCCAGCTTACACCACACTTCCTCATTATCTTTTTGGTTGATGTAATTACACAGCACCTATTGTGGCAAAGGAAACATGCACAGCCACGTTTGTGACCTTTTGGGTTATCAGCAAGGATTTGCTTTAGTTGTTTTGCATTTGCAAACTCTATTGATTGAAAAGGTGAGGTGTATTGTGGATTATGAGATGATAAACCCAAACGTCTGATTTAAAGAGCATATACAAGCTGATGGGGCAATTTACAATTGAACATATTGTAACTATTATTGGTGTCTGCTAAATAATTTGCATGTGTTATTGACACCTTATTTTTGAAGGATCATTTCATCATGATCAAACTATTCAACACTGTCAGCCAATCAACGCAGTGATTTATTCTTGCTGAGGTTTCCATCGACACACTACTGAAAGCAACCATTTTCAAGACCCATTACCTCAAGACTGCTCTTTTTTTGACTGTGTGATCTTATAAAGTTAACTTAAAAATGATTAAGAACAAATATATAATTTAATGCCTCGTTCTGTTACATTATATATTTCTTGTTTTACTTTATTGTGTTTTACACAAAAAGTATGTTTGTATTTATATTATTATTCAGTGATTAATACTGTCTTGTGCTTAATTTTAGTTACCAATTGAAATAAACCTTTCAGAAATACCTCGTCAACCATAACATAGCTCTTTATAGTGATGTGTCATGAGATTTCAGAAATTCCATGCATGTTGAGAAACCCATGGTAAAATGTGTTTTATAAACGGCCCACTTTATGGCTTGCGAACACCCTCAAATGACCAAAAACCCACAGTCGCCTCTTGAGTGTAGCAGAACATTTTACTGCGCCTCTCAATTGTGAAGATTTAGCTGTGGAAGGCATCAATTTAGTTCCCAGAAATTTTTTTTTGTACAAAAGTTTGTCATCTCTGCTATTCAGATTTTAAGGATGACTTAAATTATAACGGCCGACACATTTAATTAAGATTTTCTAACATAGCATAAATTCTGCAGCATTTTGTACTCTGCACACCCATCCAACTTTTATTAGCCCACATTTCCGATGGTGAATATTTTAAGGCCATCATCCATCTTAAAAACTTCTACATGCCACCAAATGATTCTTTCCCCAGGAGGGCAATTCCACTCGCAGTGCTGTGGATGAATTTGGCCATATAAGGTTTAGCTGAGCTAGTTTATGACCGGGTCAGCTTTCCTCATGTGTACTCACAGGTGCTTTTAAAGTGTTCCTCGCGGACATAGAGTCACATGCTCAACAGTCACCATCGAAGTGATTCAGAAGGTTAAGCATCAGCTTTCTCACACAAAAAGAAAATCTCACTTTTACAGAATGCCAAAGCTTCTTAAAAGCTTGTATTTGTTCGATCCTAAATCCTAACAGAATAGGAGCGCACGCTAATTTACAAACCCCTCACACTGTGAGCAATAATCACATGGGGTTCAACTTTACAGAAACAAGGCAGATTAGCAAAGCCTTTCCAAACATCATCACAGAATATCTCGGATTTGCTTTGCCAGGCAATCCGTGGCTACAGGAGGGAGGCTAGGTCGAACGATTTGAGCACTTGTGGCATGGCACCCATGCTGTGTCCTCTGATAACAGTGCTAAAGAATTCCATTGGGCCGTAATCTCTCTTTGACTGAGGATTAAGAGCAATCCCGCACGAAACAAATGGACTTCCCCTCAAACTGCTCCGGGCACAGAAAGAACTGAGTGGCCTGAGAGTGAAAGGCCAAGAGAGTGGGGGTGGGCATAGAGAAACAGAGGGAGAGCTAAGGAAAAGAGAGTTTGACAGACCAAATAAATAAGAAACGTTTTCTGTATGTGATACGTTCCCAAACCATCACTATGAGCATCCAGGCAGATTAACCATTGATAGAATTTGAGGGGTTTTTTTTATAACCCTGTTTTTACAACTATCGTCAATTTTTTCTGAGAATTTTCCATACAGTTCCTTTCGCCCATTATAACCAGAGACCAAAGCACCCATCAGTAACCCTAATTTGGAGTAGATAACTAATATAATTTTATTCTGTATTATTCTATTTGTATATATTTCCATTATCTGTAGTATATTGCTCCTTGACATGCAGTGTTATAATGTTTAAGATTACTTTAAGCATGCCATTAAAGCTTTCTGAATTAGCGAGAGAGAGCTTTTCCCATCATGGCCCAGTTCCCTTCGAGCGCTCCCACATTCATGGGCAGCGGTCGCTCTGGATGTGACCCGACTCTTCAGCTTGAATGAAGCCGCTCATTTCCTAACCACAACAAGCACATTGATCGCCCCGGGCACCACAGCTCGAGCGGGCATGGAGAAAACGACAGCCAGAGAGTAACATAGAGGTGGAAAACTGAAGCTGTGTGCACAATAAAGCAAGTGTATTCAAGCAATGTTATGGTTTCACAAGGTTATTTATAGAGGATGTTAAGAGATCTTACTTGGTCATATTGATGCATGTGTCCACATGGAGAACATCACATTTGACGTTTCCTGTCTATACAGTTAAACGTCTGGAAGAAATGCTAATTATTTTAAGGAAGCTGAAGAACGACCTTGTCTTACATGGACAGCTTTGATTTAGTTATGTAGAAAAATATTTGTTTGCCTGATTTGAATGAACACTATATAATATTTTACTACCAAGAATCACATGTTGAAACAGGAAATATGTTAAAGATTAAGATCAAGATAAAGATAAGATTAAACACACTATGTGAGTTGTTACGCCTAGTTATTACACCTATTATGCCCTTGATGACAAAATACTGCATGCAGATTACTGTTGAAGCGCAGGACAGAGATTACTACACTCTTCCTTTCTCTTTAAATTTCCAATATTAGACGCAAGTGCAGATGTACATATATTGTGCTTTATAATCTTTAGTAGACACTAAGGCTGGGCTGTATGAACAAATTTTTAGTTCACTCTATAAGAAATTTGATTTCATAGTAAGAAAAATCTTTCACAATGTGTTTTAATGTAGGTAGTTATTCCAGAAAATGTACAAACGGGCTTCATATAATAGAGAATCTTGAATAATTAAGATGCTTTGTATTTTATTTTTGCAAATCACTCGTTACCAGACTTTGCAAAATCCACACAACAGATATTGCACCATTTTTAATGGCGAGTTCCTCTTTCGGGCCCTCTGCGTCTGTTTGTTTCTCCTTTTCCATGTTTTTACAACCTCCCTGAATATCCTTCAGTCTTGCATTCAACCGTTTGACCAATCTCAGCCTCACGCGTGCTGCACTCGAGTTTGCCACGCCTACTTATTTACATTTCATGGTATACACAGACCAAAACAACTTTTATGGTACACATTTCACTCAATGATATATACTGTCATACAGCCAACTCCTAACAGACGCTACTACGAAAAATAGTAATTTCATGTTTTCACTGCCCACAAAGAACTACCACTTAAACCACAACCTTTCATATGATTGGTGGCATTGTTCTTACAGATAATAGTCATTTTATGCCTCCATCAAATTTAACTACTTACAAGTTCAATGTACAGGTGCAGACAAATATATTTTGTACTTTATCAAAGTTTACGGTGCAAATAGTTTTTTTTTTTTTCAATCATAATTTATTATCATGCTCTTCATTGTAGAATGTAAGGGTTCAGAAAGTTTCCAAAATACATTTTTCTAGATTTCTAAAAACAGAATATTACCTTTGATGGGGTTTATTCGCTGTTTCTTGCTACAATGTGTTGTCAGTTAGTGAGGGCAGTTGTGAGAATTAACCCAAAAACCGGACTATTCCGGTGCCTGGCCTAGATGCATTATAATCACATCATGCCGCATAAACATAATGTCACACATAGCAAGTGCCATTTTCTTAAACTACTACAAATATAATAATGTAATTACAAAATAAAATGTTTAAATGTGATGTTTCATTTCATGAATAAAATCATTCAAAAATTACTAAATAATTGTATTATACGTTTGAAAATAATAATTAACAATGTTAAAAATGCAAGTTGTGATTATAAAACCTATTTTAATGATCAAGCAAGCTTGACTATTCGCTCTGTTCAACAGTAACAGTAATATTGCAAATTTTATAATTTGATTATTTTAGAGCCAACAATATAATAAAAATGTAATCTTTACTTTTTATATATAGCTTTGGATACACGTCATCACGCATCACTTGAATGCAAATAAAACTCACCGCAAACTTTTGAACATTAGACTTTCCAATGTGCCTTAGGAGAGGGTTTAAAAATAGTTGCTCTTCCATTGTCAATTCTTGCTCAAATCAAGTTATGTGAACTCGATCTGACATTCACATACACACGCGCACACACTGACACACACACTTGCGCATAAAGAGAGGTAAGTCTCTCGACCATCATTTAGGTCAGATATCCCCGTCCCTCAGGCTACAGTCCAAGCTGCCTTCAAAAATCACATCAAACCAATCCGTCTCATACCGACTAAGGATAGAGGGATTTGGAGCGTGCAAATCTTAAAATCACATAAACGGCCATTAAGGAATGTGCCAGTTGAAAGAGGGCTGAGATAAACACACTGATAACTCTGTTTCCAAGTGGTTCAATGATACTAATGACATTCGTGCAATGGGCTTCCTTCACACAGAGCTTCTCACGCCTGAGATGTTTCCTCACCATGGGGGAATAGAATGATGGCGGGTATGGGGGGGGGGGTCTACATAATGTTACTATCTGGATTTCTTGCCACGATTTCAGGCGTGATTATCAGTTTATACAAGTATCTATTGGCTTTGGGTATGAGGTCTAGGAAAACTACATTTATCCAAAAGCAAAATGAAAATAAACATGATTTACTTTTGTTTCCACAAATGAGCATTTTTGGTAACTTTAAAAATGAAGCTCTAGAGTCACTTGGACTGAATCTATTGTTTTCAATGCTTTTCTTGAGGAGGAGCTCAAATATCTTATGCTCGAAAATGAAATCATATCTCATCAATTGTGTAAAGAGAATGAATTAAAGACGAGGCAGAGTGATAAATGAGCAAATTTCCCATTTTTGTAAGAGTTCGTCTTATTTATTTATTTATTTTTTTGGTTCCTTGCCGGTAGAATGATCTTAACAGAATTGAATTTGAACCAGGATAAACCTCATTCCTGTCTGATAATGTTCAAGAGAGCTGAAAACGTTGTCTGAAAAATGCCTTCCTAGCACATCTTTTGTTTATTTGCCTCATTATGATGAATCGCCTTCATCGCGTACATGCATCTGCTAGAAGAATAAATGCCTGTGTGGTGAAAAGTCCTGCCAAAGGATTTAACACACTTCCATTAAAAACAATCCTGATTTGTTCCCTATTTTCTGAGGGCTACATTAGTCTGTCACCTTCCTAGACAAAAACAAGGAAAAGATATCTTGGGAGACAATGCCGGAGGCTGAAATTCCCACGGGTGGGATCAGTTCTGCCTTTGGCAGCTTCTGCATAGTGTTACAGCTGGCAACAAAGGTGAAAACGGATCATGAATCAGTAAATTCTTGAGCAAGAAAAGAAATAAACTTACAAATGATGTGATAGTCCTTTCCTTTGAAGAACTCTAGGCCCCACAGGTTGGGACTGAACTCTTGAAACTTGAAGGTGAATTTGACGTCCTGGTCCGGCTTGTCACAGTTGAGCAGTAACATGTCGGCTTTAGTAACGCGACAGGACTCCAGTTGTTCTTTGGGAACCAGATAGACCCGGAAGTATTCGATTTTGGTTTGCTCAGTGGAGCCTGGCTTGATTCTTGGACACACAATGTCCATTTTGTCTCCGATCTGAGGGTACAACACTACACCTCTTCCAGGGACAAACCTGTGGGGAACAAGGTGACATTAAATATCTTATAGAGTTACAGGGATGGAATAAACGTAACTGATTAGCATGTGAAACAGTACATTAGCACATGTTCCTTTGGGTATGAAAAGTCATGTAGGTAGCATAGTATTTATTTCAGCAAAAATACTCTTATACTACATAAAAATAAATGATCTTGTCTGTCATCTGTAATAACTTATCTATTAGAGATCGACCAATTAGAGCTGAGGATTTTAGGATTGATTCACTGAGGTTGAGACCGTTTTCATTTGTTTTTGTTTAAGTAAAAAGAAGAGCAATAGTTTGAAACACATTTTGAGATGACTACATGAGGAAGTTTATTTCCCAAAAAACAAAGTGTAGCTAAATGTAAGATTTAGAAGTTATGCAGTGCTTCACACCAGAGGTTAAGGCACCTGCTAATGTAAAATATTCTTAATACTGTTAATAATTTTCAAAATGCATAATGTTCATTATGATATACGTAAACTTTTGTTATATTTTTTTATTTAATTAATTACTGTTAATTACTAACTTAATAACTGTTGGTTCTTGACACATATGGGCATCCCGAATCAATGTCATGAAACACTCAAAATACACAAAAATGTCTTTAAAAATAGTGCAGTCCTTTTAAACAAATACACATTTACCTTTCGTTACAATAGCCTTAACTTTAAATATATATTCTGATTTTCCAGGGACTAATCCCAATACATCTAAATGCATTTTATTGTTTTCTCCCACTTTGTGAATGTCCAGAAAAGCACAGAATGCAACCGTTTTAATATTAAGTAATGTTCAAAAATCTTTATGCCGATGCACTTTAATGCTGCTTCTAAATTAAAAAAAATGTGCTGCAGATTTTCCTTCTGAAACCATTTAAACAAGTGATCCTTTGAATGAATTTCGACAGGCAATTTCCTTTGGCTAATTTTCAGAGCTCTGTCTTGAGGCAGAATGCAAATGCATCTAGAGCATTTGGGACCTTGGCTTTTGACTAATGTCTGAAACTTTGTAGTCTTTCCTTTTTTTTCTCCTCACCATTACATACTTCTCTACTCTGTGATCCATTTGCACAATTAACAATCGCTCACTCCTGACCGCTCGCTGGCAGGCCTTTCTATGCCCTCAATCTTTATTACAACTCCGCCATGGCTCCTATTACAGCCTTGCCTGACTGTAAAACCTTTCTGATATTAACCCGAGTTTATGGGAGATACTTATTTAGAGCCGCCTTCGCATTAAACACATATTCCATTGTAAACAGGCTTGTGGGCATTTGATTTATCTTTTTATATTCTAAATAGACCATGAAAAAGTTAGAAATGGTCCCAATCCTCAGCCTCGTGCTTCCCTAAACACCATCAGGCAGAATAAAAGAGTCACTTTCTAAAAGCAGCTCTCTTTCTCATAAAGTCATTAAGCCCTGGAAAGAAAGGGACCCTCGAGCTTCAGCTGGGGGTCCTGAGAAGACAGGAAGCTTTCGGGCCACTCCTCTGCCCCCTGCTGTACTAGCTCTTTCTGGGATAGGGGGTGGGACCTTGCCTTCATCCCAGCTTACCTTTTGTCTTCAGACTTTCTGACAAAGATGGCCTACTGAGCTACTGGAACTCATGAAAAGCGATTACAACCTTCAGCAAAGCTCCAGCGCACTACAGCTTAGCATCTTAAAAGAACGTTATCCTGCTTCTAAACGCATCTGAGCTGATCTGAATACAGCTTCAACACTGAGAAGAAACCGCCTCCCTGGTTCCACGGCAACCAGTTTCACCCAAGTGATTTGTTTGTTGCATTATTTTAAAAATCACTCGAAACACTGCCCACTACTAGTCAAAAGTTTTTAATCACTTGTGAGTACACCAATGTTATTATTCTCCAGGAGAACATGAGTTTAATCATTGGGAACATTAGGCTAGAGCTTGGGACGAGATTGATTTTTACCAGACCTTAGGTGATGATATCTCACCCCCTAATGGATGCATTGGCTAGAATGAACCCTTCATTCGAACCCAACAGTCAAGCCATTTCCTCAAGCCCAATGGGGAGACAGATTGAGAGACTGGTCAATCTGTTGTAATTACGTTCATGACAACCCTGGTAAATGAATTTTGGCAATTGGTTGAATCATTATCTCGATTTGGGATGAAATTGGCAAGAAATTATACCAGTTTATTCCAAAGTAAAAGTTAAAAGGTTATTCCAAACTTTTCACTTGTACTGTTAATTTCACAATGATACTAATAATTGTTTATATATAAGAAAATAAGATTCTTTCCATTTTTTGGCATGCATATTTTTTTTGTAGATAGCTTAAAGTATCTAATTTCAAAAATTAGGTCACAATGAGTTTGGTAAAAGTGTTGGCTGTAGCCATAAAGTATTGCCTTGATTTAATATAAGAAATTCAATAATACACGTAAATAAAAATGATTTGGAACATTTATACAGAGATGCAGTGTCCATCAGAAACAATAGTTTAAATTGTCATTAGTTAACAAAGTTGCCGATATGATTAGTGGAGCCTTTTAGCTTATCAAACTTTATCAAAGAAAATCAACTGGGTTTTTTTAAAGGCTTAAGGTTGACCATAATTACCGTAGAACTTCTACAGAAAAGTTAACCAAATGGCAGGAAGGTGGTAAATTGACTAGTTTGGCAGCTGAGAAAACACCACACTGTTTTGCCAGTTTCCCTTTCTTTTCACATTGGAAGTCGCAGCGCTAAGGAACAGATGCGTATCTGTTGTTTCTTGAGACACATTTCCTCTAGAAAAAAAGATACCCTGCAAATGTATCCTTCTGAAAATTAACATGAGCTGGTCATCCATCTATGCCTCTGCTGAACTTTTATCAAATTGTAATCAAGCGCAGACGATGGCTCAGTGATGTTTGGAAGCAAAATTCAATAAAGGGTCAAATCAGGTGTACATTGGGTTTAATTAATTGTGCTTTAATCTCTTTAATTTTCACACTCAAACAAGGTTTGGCATAAGGGCAAGAAATTAGCCTCATTTTAAATAAAACTCTTAGAAGTTTTATCAAATACTTTAGTTATGATCTCTGTGATTAAACGTATCTACGGTCCATGTAAATCACATGTTATATAAACATGGCTTTTAACTTTAATTCCATGCACAATGGATGAAACATAATGACCAATGGTGCTTACAAATGAAACTTTGTATGGGGTTGGGGCTTGCTCAGTAAAAGAAAGTTCTTGCATCTCAATGTTTCAGCTCATAAAGCATTATTGCTTACAATCTGGAGGGTGGGAGGTCCCCAAACCACAGCAATTATGAGTCAGCCCTGTTGCATTTAAATAGCCTGGTAATAAATTATACAGTCTTCATGTATCTCTAAAAAAAATGGAATCCAAAAGAAAAAAGGGGTCTTATTCACACTTTGTTGGTTTCTTGCATTGTATGCACATTTCGTACATTATTAACTGCACTGAAGAGAAAAAATGTTTTTCGATTCCACGTTGTCATCATGTTAGCTGAACCAATGCTTACAATAAAATCAAATACATTTTTTCAATCAAAACTATTTTTTCAGTGTAGAGTTCCAATAAATCCAACACACTTTCTTCCAGCACATATTTTGACTTCTAATTACATGGGGTTTTGTGGTCCAGGTAATTAAACTCCCAAATGGTTAACACAGAATTTATTTTGGGCCTTTTTAAGAGGTACATTTTTATACCACCTCGTTACTTTTTTCGCACAACAGCTAATTAAACAGGTCTGTGGGGGGAATATGTTTCATTCATAAGCACTAAAGTTTGTAACCCAATGTAAAGTGGTTGTCTGTTTAATCTTATACGTTTTTTACAATCTCATAATAACTATCAGCGCATGAGTAAAGTTTTAATAATGTTATAAGCAGTGTTGAATACTATTACATATGTGCGTTTTCCATCAATAAAAATGCAACAGTAATAATTGATGATAATTAATTTAAGGACAGACTACATGTTCATTAAATACAAGAAGAGTCGAATAATGAATAGTAAAATTGCAAAGGAATAAAACTGCTTTCCAAAACCAGTTCTAGCTCAGAATTCACGGATACTCACTTGGTGTTTGAAGTATTCCAGTATATTGAGTCTAAAACTGTAGAACGAGTCACTTTCACTCGACAAGCAAACAGTAAAAGAGCAAATGTATAACTCCAGAGAGAAGAATCCATTGTGATGTGAGTTCAACAGTCAGTCCCAGTCAGAAACACACTTATGTCAAGCTCGTGGCTTCTCTCATCCGCCGGACACTGGCGCGTTTACTTCGCTAAAACATCATTTATGCTGTTAAGAAAAGCGCGTGATAATCCATGAAAACGGTTTGTATTTGGATTACAATGTCTTCTTATGCATCCTTCCCGTTTAAGATTCTTGTCAGGGGAGAGTAGAGTTAAATAGTGCAGCGTTCGCAAAAAGACAGCATCAGTGCTCCTCCTGTTCTTCAGCTTTGCATTCAGCTCTGACAGTCTCTCAGTCCGAACCTCAAGACGTGCTCAAAGACTTCTTACGACTACCCCGTGTTGACTCGAAACCCCGCCCACGTTACTCACGATTGGCTGAGGATTGATGATTGACACCTCGCTGAATCGAAGGAGAACGTACACGTGACTGAGTTCAAGAGCTGGTATATTAAGCAGATATCGTGCAAATAGCTTACCTGCTTTTTTTAAATTGTAGAATTGTCATGTATACAAACAAGGCCTCATTTTGACTAAATAACAATACAAAGTGTGCAACTTACACATATACCAATACAAAATACAAAACTAAATATAAGGAAAACAACAAAATAATAATAAAACAAACGCTAGTACAGTATTCACACTCAGGGATCAGGTGTTTTTTGTTATTTAAATTATGATGGTTTAATATTTAAATGCACATTTTGTCTTGATAATTTTAAGGGCTTTGGAAAATAATAAAAAGTAATCTTTTTAAAATATAGCTTACCTACCTTAAACTGAGTTTTAAGCAAGCTGTGATACCACTAGAGGGCGCACTCTGAAACAAAACTAAGCTCATAATACAAGGCAACATGTAAGAGTTCTCTTTAAACGGTAAAAGTTTGGCTTTTGTGGCTGAACTGTTCACTTTTTAATGAAAGACAACATTCTTGACTAACATCAACTAATCTAAGAAATGTACGCCCTGAGTCGAATAAACGCACACATCTTACTGGCAAAGTGTGAAATCCAGCATTCTGTGGAATCCCTATGCATTAAATGCTTTACATTGAATGGCAATATATGAAACTATTCATATTTTATACAGTGTCTAGGCATTCTAGGTTGCTTTGCTGGGTTGTTTGCTGTCAAAGTGTATAACATACCTTGTGTTTTCACCACATCTCTGGTGTCAGCAAGTGCAATACACATTTTTTTTACCATACTTAACAATACTTTGCTTGCATTCTTAAATTCTAGACATGCACAAGTGTTAAAATAAGAGTTTTGGCGTAAAGAGAAGATGTTGCGTCATTGTATAATGTCGGTTTTTCTGTATGTGCTTAAATTAAAAAGGAGTGTAGTGGGAGTTGCGCTGTGCTAATAATGAAGTTATTTTTTGTACCGGACTCTTTGTTGGGTGTCTTGGATTTGTGTAAAGAACTTAAATTTCGTAATTTGCCAAAAACCATCAGGCATTATATACACTACCAGTCAAAATATTTCTTACTACATCAGAAATTGACTTAAAACACCTCCAAAATATTTGAATTTGGTAAATGAGGGCCAAATAATCCATAAAATGGACCTTTTACTATTCAAATTACAGACCAAATACTAAAACTGAGTTTTTTGTCGTAGTGAAATTGAGGTAACCTTTACATGCATGGAAACTTGTACTACAAAGTCATTTGGGTTTAATGTGCTTAGCCTCAGACGTTTTTAAGAAATACAGCTTGAACAAAATAATTAATGAAACAATATGCTGAAAGGTGTTGTTCGAAAAGAATTCAATGGGAAACACTAACAGGTAATAGATAATTGATTGGGGAGTGCTGTTAAGGTGTGACGTGTTTACACCGTCTTCGTCTGCTCTCTGAATCACTTGTGGATTTGGGCTTTGAACGTGTGCTGACGTAACAGAGGTGTCAAACAAACTATTAATTAGTCTGTGGTTTGGAAGCAGTAGGTGAAAGTGACATCCTGACTTCAAAATGTTTTCTGACTTAGTAACATCTGCGGAGACCAACACAGTGTCTGATGGGTGAAGATGTAGGTTGCCATTTAATATAAGCAGTAATTTCACATCTTGACTTTCTTTGTAATTTCCTTTCATTTGCACCATCCATGAAGCTCAAGGAGATTGTACCATAATGTATTGAACATGTTTGCGTCACTATCTCATCTAAATGCAGCCCAATTGACTTGCTTTCAGACTGAGCCCAGAACTCAAAATGGGTAAGTATGCTACTTTCTTCCAAACTTTAGAAATTTCTGACAGAGAGCCCACAGAGACTTACAAACAGGTGTTAAGTGTTTGCACCTAGAACTGAAGGTACTGACTTTAGGAACTAATTGGTGAAGAAAGGTAAGACATTTGTGACTGGTTTCTAGAAAGAAAAGCACCCATCTTCTAATCTGTACATTGTCTTTTAAGCGCTGTGAAGATTTAAATGATGTGAAGACACACAGATAGATCATGTTCATGTAATGAACAATTAGAGACACTGTATTTATATTATCATTTTTATTTAATTTTGTACTTATTTAACAACTAAATATAATTAATACAATATCTAAAACAAATGCAAGATTAAAAAAAATTCTGATCTGTTACCTTTTGAGTCTTTGGCAATCTTGCATTATCTTATTTGTCGGGAAATTGTACAGTAATATCACAACCTCTGGAAAATAACGTGACGTAGATGAAATGATGAGACATTACAAGATGCATATATGTTCAAATTGGTGGCCAAAAATTCACAGATGCTTAAATTTCAGATGTCTTCTTTAAAAAAAAAAATTTAATAGCAGTTAAGAACATGAATCGGACAAACTACAGGTGAGTAAGAGACTATATGCTAACCAGTCCATTTTCATCTACAACACACCAGTAGAAGTTTTCCATATGAGTCCGACTGGTGAAGCGGATGTTCCAATTGTTCAGACACCTGACATGGTGAACAGGTGTAAAGAATTTCAAGCTGCATTGTTCTCTTCACTCCGAGGCCTTTAATGAGAAAGACAGTTTAGGCCTAGATTTCCCTTTGCCCAAAATCATCTTCTGTTCCTCTTTCTGCTGTTTTTGTCGTTCCTGTTCCAGCTTCATACGCTCCTCGTGGATTTTCCTCTGCTCCTCCACTATTCGCAGCTGATCCTCTGCCTGTAAGAAGGAAAAAAAACTTTAATCTAAAAAAAAAATAGGGTAATTAAATTTGCACGTATTAGTAGCTCATCCCTAGATAGAGCCATGTGTTTTCCAGACCTGGTGAAGTGAGCGTCATTTTGGCACAAACAACTGAATTTTGACTATGTTCTCAACGTATTTTCATTGGTATGCGCTCCAACTGAGGCAGGGAAATGGTGTTTGGCATGTTCTGCAAGTGCGCTCAATTTAACATTGAGGTGTACGAAAAGAAAACCCATGGGAACCTCTGCAAGTGCAGATTGGGTTTTCTGAATTTTGGGGGCATGTACATTTCCAGCTCTATTTACTCCTTGATATATTACATGCAAATTGAAGAACATGAGGCACGTGCACTTTGAAGTAGAAAACCTGTTTCACAATGTTTACACTCAGTCAGTCACCAAACGGGTTGCCTTTTTGCTTACTTGCTCCATTCTATAGGTTTAGCAAAGTGAACAAAGTACCAATTTCCACAGATTTTAAATATCAATTATAGAACACTATTGTAAATTACTCAAAGAAATCAGGCACTTTATCAGCCTTATGACATCAAACTCTACTTGACTAAGGCCCCGTTTACACTGCCAGTCAATGTTCCCCAATTCTGACCCCCCCCCCCCATCAAATCTGCCCCACATGAGACCTTATTGTAGGGATAATGTTTTTTTTTTTTTATCAAATGTAAACATTTGCACTCGCAAATCTGCCTTTCTGGCACCCAGGCTTC